>FIZR01015542.1:0-43595 GCA_900060175.1 Ferrisia virgata
TCGAAAAAATGTATCGAATACCATCGATACCAAAAAGTATCGATACCTTTAACATCACTATCACACATACTCGAGAACATATGCCATGTTTTAGAGCAAACGGCGAATTTTAATCATTATTAATTTTTTTACTATGGATTTTCAAAGCGAACGGCAGGTTTGGGCAAAAATAGCACATCTTAGCCCCTTTGATATTTTTGGTTATGCAAATCATTGTACATGTATGTCTCATGAGTTGACTTATCCCTGATATAAGAGGAGGTAGGTTAATGCAAAACACCCTGCAGCGCTACCTACGAGAGAAAAAAAAAGGGGAGGGATCAGACTGTCATACTTGAGCTGCCCATACTAGACGACTATGCTAATCCCATTGCTTGGCTCTATAACATTTGTGGCAGGTTAACAAATGTTCTCATCTGTGTGGATATCAGTATGTACACCTAAATCAGTACAATTGACCCATATATCATACCATGCACTTACAGCTGGCATAGCATATGTAAAACTTATGTTGGGTTAATTATTAATTAGCAAATTGATAAGTAGCTCGATCCATTACCCACATATGTAGCTAAGAGTTAATGTATGAGAGAGATGACATGTGGTGGTAATGATTCGACATTCGGCTCGGTAATGTTTTTGGCTTGGCGAAGGATGTACATATGTATGTATGTGTGCAGACAATTAGGCGCTGGTGGTAGGTAGGTACCTAGCTAATACAAGATAGGTATGGGTGTTTGAAATTATTACTATGTATTGTATATATATATATAGACTACACGACATACGAACAGTATGTACCATTTGTACCTACTACCTACCCACCTATATGTAGTGGTTGAGAGCTTATTTAGTATACAAAGTACCTCCATATACTATACATACAGGTATAGTATACGTAGTAGGCTAGGTACATTACATACATAAATATACATTAGAAGTTGAAACGAAAAGCACTGCAACGTATACCTATACTATACGTATACTTAATAGCGGTGAGATAGGGTCTTTTGCGGTGTTATACGTAGGTACGTAGGTAGGTATAGAGATAACACACAGAACGTATAGGTAAGTATCAGGTAGGTAGAGACGAGTACACTTTCGATAAATGATTTTAATGGTTTTCGCTGTACGATGCGGCGACGCGACGCGACCTGTTAAATAACGAATGGTTCGAGCCTCCAGCGTCGAGCGAATAATTCGATGTCGTGCGGCCTAATAAACGCCCGTTGTAAAATTTACAAATATCGCAGCACCTATAGGCCCACTACTACGGTATGGTACGTGCGTAAACTGATACAGCCATTAGTAAAGTTCAAAGTTACACATACGACGTTTATATCTTTTAGATACCGCTGATGGTGAAACGATAAAGAGGAAATTTTAAATCGCTGTAAATTCGCCTCCAGGGTATGGTTTATACTTTATTCAATCACTATTACGAAGACGACGAGAGGACAAGCGAAAGCGACAAAGCTTAAAGTTTATTTTTACTACCGCTTCGCTATTAGATCCGTTTTAACGGTCGCAGCGCAGCCTTTATACCGAAGTATACGTTATAATCGTTGCCGAAATTTTTCAATAGCATATGATTCGGTGCTGTACAGAAAATGGAAAAGATATAGAGTGATGGGGGGGGGAGGGGTTTGGGTTGGTCGCGGTTTCCCGCAACAGTAGGCTATTTTTTGCCTCACTTTGTCTAGCTCTTGTGCGGTCAGCTTCAGATGTATATTTGTATCTACCAGACGTCGTATACGATTCTCTCTGCATACGTATAAAGTAGCCAGATATTTTGAGGTTTTCTCGCGATTAATTATTCCGAATTGAATTCGATGTCGAGGGTTTTGCTTGTTCATGTACGTCTACGTAAAGCGGCCAAATGAAAAGCCAAAATAAGGGTCAGAAACGTAACTTGCTATACGCTGCTATTCGAATGTATCAAATTTTTATTGCGTAGGTGTTGATTCGTTTACGGTTTTGTCTAGAGAAGTGTGTATTGGTATAATATATCGTGCATGTGTACGCTTCATATGTATAAGGCTAGGTACGTACTACGTAGGTACTGAATGCTTCGAAAGGTTTTCTCGATACGTGCCCACGATGGCTAGATTATTTCAAAAGTGGCGAGTTTCGTGTGTGATAGACAGTTTTATTATTTATCCGATTATTTGGCCATAAAAAAATCCCAAAACATATTAAAGAATTTTTTTCCATGGGATAAAGATGATTGACGTGTTGCAAACGGTGTAAAAAAATAATGAAATTTTACGATACTTCGTAGAATAATGTAAAAATTTAATAAAAGCTTACGGACATACGACTGAAATTTTTTTTGAAAGGTGTAAGGAGGAGGATGGAGTTATAAAAATGCCAGCTATAATTTTAAAATTTCCAGCTTGAATTTTGCATAATTTTTCAGACATTTTTTTGAAAAATAAGATTAAACGTAGAATACGTATATTCGTATTCGTCATGACAACACCAGCCATTCAAAAAAAATTTTCCATAAAAATAACGTTAATTTGAAAAATTTTTCAAAATTTGGAAAAAAATTTAAGACATTTTTCCCTTTCAGGAGAAATTTTTAGATCACGGATATGTAATATTGAAATCAAAATTTACACGGAGTCAATCTCGAAAGAATATAAGTTTTGATATTTTAGTTGGTACAATTTTTTTCTCCGTTTTTTATCTAATGCTTTCCACCTAAGAAATTTTCGCTAATTTTTTCAGCAAAATTAGATCCTTTTATGTAATTTTTTAGGAATTTTTTTCACATTGGCATTCAAGTGTGATTATTTTTTCAAAGGTTTACAATTGCATAACTGAATATGGTCGAATGTGTTCTGATTTTCGTGAAATTAAAATCATAAGAATTGGAAAATTTTCCTGATCAGCAGTAAGGATAGGAAGGGTTCAATGAGGCTAAAAAGTCGAAACTCTCAAAAGGCACATCTAGGGTCCTTATTGAATGTAAATATCTAATTTCAACTTCCTAGCCCACTTTTGAGGGGAGTTATGCGAGGAATACTCACTAGAAATAAGAAAAAACGACCGAAAAACCATAAATTCAGCACTGTGACAGGGTTGCAATGTGATTGAAAAGTTGACACCCCCAAAAGCCACATTTAGGATCCTTATGGAATATACATACCTACTCTCAAGTTCCTAGATCAATTTGGAGGGGAGTCATGCGAGGAACAAACTCAAAAATTAAGAAAAAACAACTAAAAAACCGCATATTTGGAGCTGTGAGGGGGTGAAATGGAGCTGAAAAGTCGAGACCCCCCCCACCCCCCAAAGGCACATCTAAGGTCCGAACGAAATGTACATACCAAATTTCATCTTCCTAGCTCTATTTGGAGGAGAGTTATGCGAGGAACAAACTCAAAAACCTCAAAAAATGAGAAACCTGACAAACAAACCACATTTTTCGGGCTGTGTAGGAGTGCAATGGAGCTGAAAAGTCGGGACCCCCAAAAGGCACATCTAGGGTCCGTACTGAATATGCATATCAAATTTCAACATCCTAGCTCAATTTGATGGGGCGAATATCTGGGATTCCCCCTTTTAGACCTTGAAAAACGGCTGTGTTAAGCGTATTGAGGTGGGTTGGTGGTTTTTTTCGAGCAATCGGCTCAAAAAATAAGTTTGTGTTCCAACTTACCACATTCCTGTTAGTAAGAGTAGATGTTACTTCACTTTTTAGCCTGATTTTCTATGTCATACTGTCAATGAAAACCAGGGAAGGAATAGTCCATTTTTAAGGTCAAAAATAGAAAAAACCCTCATATCTCCCCTCCTAATTAACATAGGGGGTTGATTTTTGGATGCTCAACACAACTTTAGATTCTCTATCTATTGTTTTAAAAAGGACCAATTGTTGTATTTTTGGTCCCTCAGCACCTCCTCTCCCCCCCAAATTGTGGCAAAACTGAATTTTGACTCAAGTTCACCCTCACTCATATATATCTAATTCGCCCCCAAACTGAGCCGATTAGTCGAATTGGAGCTGTCCTTTCCATATATCTCCTCCAAATTAAGCTGACCGGTTACATTTTGGTGCATACATGTAGTAGGGGTCTTGAATATGCTTTTTGAAGGTTTCATTTTTTCACCTTCATTGCGCTCCCTTACAGCTCGGAAAAAGTTTTTTTAGGGCTATTTATCATGTTTTTTGAGTTTGACATTCCCATATCTGCCCTCCAAATTGAGCTAGCTGGTTGAAATTAGGTATAAAAACCTGGTAGGGATTCTAGATGTGATTTTTTGGGCTGTTCAGCTATTCATTTCCATACATACTCCTAGTTCTAGCACTAATGAAGAAACAGCATTGTCGCTTATGATATCATATTTCATATCTCTAAACCACCACTCGCTGACTACAAATCCCAAAACTACATTTATTCAATAATTTTTCTGCACAGAATTAGGTTAAAAAACATCGCTAACCATGCTTCTTTTTTCCTTAAAAAATGACGTGCTGTTCGATGAATTTCGCATGCGTTGGTGTACTTGAAATGATACAGTACATATTCTCAGTACAATATAAATGGGTTTAATTGAAGATAGTGACAGAAAGGAGGGCGGCCGTCGGCGAAACCAATGAATTACGAAAACGTACAAATGAAGCGACGTGAAAAAGGGGAAAGGAGGTATTTTATGCCATCAAATTGAAAAAGGAACGAACGAACGACATACAAGTCATCCATCGTCGCGTCGCTGAAAAGTTCCATATTTTTTAAAGAATATATTAACTACATTCGAAGGAAAAAAATTTCTCCCTTTTCACTCTTTCAACACTGTAAAAAAAAAAAAAAAACACCTAAGTATACGTACGAGATAACTCGTATATAATTTTTATGATTCCTGACAGCCAAAAGTTGTTTATGCGATGATACAGCGTAAGCGGAAAAAAAGGATAATGAAATTGATAAATTTTCAGACGTTTCGACTTTTTTCCTTCAGTGTTGGAAATAATCAAACAAATTTCGTTCTACATGATTTCATCCGTGTTTCGAAATTATCTCGATAAAATTTTTCAACATTTTTTTTATATAAGGACACATGTAACGATATTTTTGAAAACAATTTTCCATTCTGGAAACATTTTTTTGAAAAATAAATCGATAAATGTTATTAATTTTGGAGAAAAAAATTCTTTAATATGAACATAAAAAAAAAAGCATCGCTTCACGATGCTTTTTCAGCCTGATTTTCGTGACATATTACAATGATTAGAATTGAAAAAAAGCATCGTTTCGCGATTTTTTTTCCTTAATCAGCGTTACGTGTAGGAAGAGGTTCGATGGGGCTACATAGTCATGACCCCCAAAAGGCACAAGTTCCTAGCTCAATTTGGAGGAAAGTTATGCAAGGAACAAATTCAAAAATTAAGAAAAAACTACCAAAAACGACATATTTAAGGCTATGAAGGAGTGAAATGGGGCTGAAAAGTCAAAACCCTCAAAAAGCACATCTAAGGTCCTTATTGACTGTACATATTTAATTTCAACTTCCTAGCCCACTTTTGAGGGGAGTTATGCGAAGAACACTCACCAGAAATAAGAAAAAACGACCGAAAAACCATAAATTCAACACTGTGACAGGGTTGCAATGTGATTGAAAAGTTTACACTTCCAAAAGCCACATTTAGGATCCTTATGGAATGTACATACCTAATCTCAAGTTCCTAGATCAATTTGAAGGGGAGTTATGCGAGGAACAAACTCAAAAAATAAGAAAAAACAACTAAAAAACCACATATTTGGAGCTGTGAGGGGGTGAAATGGAGCTGAAAAGTCGGGACCCCCAAAAGGCACATCTAGGGTCCGTACTGAATGTACATGCCAAATTTCGACTTTCTAGCTGATTTTGGTGAGGAGATAAAGAAGAAACAGTCCTTTTTCAAGCTCAAAAAAAGGGAAAACCCTCATATCTCTTCTCCTAATCAATTAAGGAGGTTCATTTTTGGATATGTTATACAACTTTTGATTCTCTATCAATTGGCTTAAAAAGGGGCAATTTTTGTATTTTTGACCCCGCAGCACCCCCTCGCCAGAATTGGGACATGACTGAATTTTGACCCAAGGTTCACCCTCATTCATATCTATCTAATTCGCCGTCGGTATCGAGCCGAGTAAATGATTTTAATGTTCGGGGGAAAATATAAATAAATAAATAAGTATCTGATGTGGCCATTGTTGATATTCCCCCCTCACCCGTCGTTGGTCGATAAACTGTAATAGCCTCGTTTTCATTAACAATATGACATAGAAAATCAGACTAAAAATAAGCGAAGATCAAAATTTTGAATGAAACAGGATACCTACAACTGTAAAAACACGAGAAACGCAGACATGATTGAAAAAAAATTTCAGAACCCAGAATGATGAGAAAGGAAATTGAATTTTCGTGGACCTACAAAAATTTCAAGGCCTTTTTGAGCCAGATTTTTATGAATTAAGAAGATATTTGAATCGTCTACTTATGGAATAGGAGCGCTCTTCAATGTTTTTTCTTGATCAATGGTAGGGGGTACAGGTAGACATTGAAATGAAGAGCTGAAACTTCCAAAAGGCATGTGTAAAACCTACACTAAATCTGTATACTATAAATTTCATCCCTCTGGATCAAGTTGAAAGGGAGTTAAGCGAGGAACAAACTCAAAAAATAAAAACAACAAAAAACTACATTTTTGGGGCTATGGGAGGGGGTGTAATGGGTCTAAAAAGTCGAAACACTGAAAAAACAGGTCTATGGTGCCTACTAAGTTTGCATACAAAATTTCAACTTTCTATGGGGGATGAACAGTCCTTTTTCAAGGTCAAAAAGGGAGGAGGCCTTCATTCATATTTCTCCATTCTTACCTGGTCATGCTTTTTGGAAAATGACTGATTTTCAAATTTTGATCCCCAAAAATTGGGGATTTAAAAGAAGTGCTATATTTTTGTAATCAGCATAAAATTTTAATACTTTTTGACACCTTGCTTGCGGGGGAGGAGGGGTTAAGGGCTCCGCAAAAAGAATTTAAAATCGGGAGATACAACAGCAAGATTTTTGAAGATTTTGAATAAATCAAAAAAACCTTTCTCAACTATTTCGTCCAGGTATATTGGTGTTTTTTAATGCTCTAAAAACTACCAATAAAATGTTGAGCAAGTACGAAATTGTATAATCGATAATGAAGAAAATTTTGATGAAAAGGTTTCTTTAAAACTGAAAAAACAACTCCCAAAAGCGACATATTGAACATCATCTTAATCCGCAGTTAAAATACAACAGATGACAAAAAAAAATTGGTATTTTCTTCTTTTTCGAATAACTCCAAAAATATAGCATAATTTTTTGTTATACAATTTTACAACATCCCCTCTCGTTTCGTCTATCAGCCATGCTATTTTTGCGAGAAAAAAATTCGTCGCTGAGAAAGACTTTTCATTTCATATTAATCCGAGAAAAAAATTTCTTACAAGACGAAAAAAAATTTACACATTACACATGCTCAAAAAAGTCTGAATATACTTGTCAGCCCATGAAACGGATTTCACACAGGTATCCCTCCCTTCAACGTACTTCTCATCCTGGGTAGTTCGGTTTCAGTAGGTTGAAACAAGCTGAATAATCCTCAGCAAATTTGAACACGTAAGTAAAAAAACAGCAATGAAAATATAAAGAAAGAAATACGGCGAAAAAGTTGAAGAAAAAAGGATGCTACGTTAAAATTGATAGCAAAGAAAATCTGTTCTTTGATAAAATTGAAGCTTAAAAAGTTCTATGGAAAATTTTAGGATTTATATTCAATCGAGATTTTTGCCAAAAAAAAAAAGAGCACGGAAAAAAGTGCCTTGGACTTTCATTACCTACTCAATAAGATGAAACGTATCATTCGATTCTTTTTTTTTTTTTAATTTCTTACAAATTAAAGAATTTTTTTCCCAATGGAGTTTCCAAGCTTTGAGAACTTTTTCGCTGAAAAAAAAAATTCACTTATAAACTTTCAAAAGCGGGTAATTATTTCAGCAGACAATTTGCATTGAAATTTTCTCGATTAACTTTCTTTAAAAGGAGAAAATAAAACAACGAAATTTCGAATCGTTTACAAATTTTCAACTACCTATTACGTTGAAAGCTGAAAATTTTACGAACTAGGTTGATAATTTTATTCTTAACGAAAATAAAAACGTGGAAATTCTCGAAAAAATATGCTAAAAATTCAACCCGAGCGACGATAAAATCAACGTGAAAATCTTTATAAACGTATAAAATTCTATCGAATATTCGACGTTTAATTGAAAAAAATATTTTTTAAAAGGTTTTCACGAACGATAAAAAAATTTTATGATTGAATGCCTTCGGAAGACGAGTAAAATTTTTATTCGTTAATTTCTCACTACTTATACATTTACCACGACGGGTTTCATTTATAATAATTTATACTGAAGGCCTATTTACGTGTTTTTTTTTCTCAAAACAAAATTTCGAATTAAAATTTTACCAAAGGACCTCGTTTATTTACCCTTGAGTTTTTACGAATAAAAAAAAAAATACACAGGGTCACACATATGAGTAAGAATAGGAAGTTTGAGAATACAAGAGAAAGGGATAAACGAAACCCTTTTTTTTTTTTGAAAGAAAAATACAACAAATAAAACTAGGTTGCTTTTAATTTAAAGAACTTTTTTCATGGAAGAGTGATTATCTTTCATGAATTTTGAAATCTTGAAATTTTCAAAAGCTTTTTACCAAATCTACCGATACATTTTTCTAGACAATTCTCTATTATATACTTTAAGACAAGAAGAAACGAATATATTGTACTTCTCGTCCTGTTTCGCGTGTTTCGTTGGTACAGGCAAGTTTAATGAAGATGGGGAAAAATGATATGATAGATTTTTAGCAGGATTTTCTCTCTTGTTATTATGTCAAAAGAAAAGCCGGATTATTGCACATGTAAGTTTGGATGAGGTTATGGGAAAATCCGTTTTGACAATTTTCAATCAATGTGTGATTCACTAAGCACATATACCTTTATAAAGAAAATTTTATCAATTTCTTTTTTTTTTTTTTTTTTTTTTTTAAAAATTTTTTTTTTTTTTTTTTTTTTTTTTTGAACAATTTAGTCAAGTATATGTTCAAATTAATAAAATAAGATTGGTTGGAAATAGAAATGCGAACGAAGAACTCTGTGAAAATAAGATTGATTTCTGATTGAAATTCAAACGTTTGAAAGAGAAGGATAAAGCTTCCAAAAATACAGATACTCAAACATACCTATTTCTGCCAACAATCAATACACAATTTTATAGTCAGAAATAGTATCATAATGGAGCGTGTCCGATGTTGCAGCCACAGTTTTAGGGACCTAGCTAGAAATACTGCAACTACATCAAATATAGGATGATAAAATCGCAAAATTATGTTGAAAAATATGTGAAAATTGACTTGAATAATTTAAAAGATGTAAGAAATCGTCAAAAATTAGGTTAAAAAGTTACAAAAATGGTTAAAAAATGCAGAAAGTTGATTAAAATCTCAAAATCGTTGAGAAATATTGAAAATTTTGTAAAAATTCGACAAAATTGAGTAAAAGTGCTGAAAATTGATCAAAAATCACAAAAAAAATGTCGAAAAACAGGAGAAAATTACCTAAAATATGTATGAAATTGTAAAAAATCATTGAGAATTTGATAAAAATATGACAAAACTGGGTAAAAGTTGCAGGAAATTGGTCAAAAACTACGAAGAACTGTTGAAAAACAGCAGAAAATTGATCAAAAATTGTGTAAAAATTTGACAAAAATCGACGAAAAGTACAGAATCAAAACCGATGAAAAATTTTTTGAAAATTATGAAAAAATTGTGCTTAAGTTCGAAAAAAAAAAGTTAAAAATCATCAAGAATTGGGTAAAAATGTGAGGAAAATGTGAAAAAAAAGAAGAAAATTGATTAAAACTCACAAAATGATGTTGAAAAATACGTAAAAATTGACCTAAAAAATATAAAAGATATAGTAAAAAATTATCGAAAATTAGGTGAAAGTGACGGAAATGCGAAAAAACATAAAATTAACGAACAATGCAGAAATTTGATCAAAAGTCACGAAAAAACGTTGAAAAATTATTTAAAAATTGATCTTAAACTTGAAAAAACAACCTTGAAAATCATCAAAAATTGGGTTAAAAATTGCCTCAAATGAGAAAAAAAAAGAAAAAAATTGATCAAAACATCACGAAATAATGTTGAAAAATAGATAAAAATTGACCTAAAATGTAAAAATCATTAAAAATTGGCTACAAATGCGACAAAAATGCGAAAAAAATGAAGAAAATTGATCAAAATACCTAAAATTATTTTGAAAGATAATTAAAATTTAGTCTACAAGATATAGAAAGATGTCATGAAAAAAATCATTGAAAATTAGATAAAAAAGTGGCATAAATGGTCAAGAAAATGCAGAAAACAGGTAAAAATTACGAAAAAAAAATCATTAAAAATCGTAAAAGAAATTGTGTAAAAAATGCAGAAAAATGATCAAAAATCACAGAAAAACGTTGAAAATAGAGTGAAAATTGACCTAAACTATGAATAAAATCGTTAAAAAGTGCGGAAAATTGATCAAAAATCACGACAAAATATCAAAAAATTGAAGAAAATGATTTGAAATATGGAAAAAATCAATAAAAATTGGGTAAAAGCGCATGAAATTGGTCAAAAATTACGAAAAAATGTTGAAAACTAGGTGAAAATTGATTAAAAATCGTGTAAAATCATTGAAAGCTGTGTAAAGATTTGACAAACACAGACGAAAAGCACAGAATATTTATCAAAAATCACGAAAAAAGGTTGAAAATAAGGTGAAAACTTACATAAAAAATAGAAAGAAAAATCGTTAAAAATCATCAAAAATGGGATAAAAATGCGAAAAAAATTAAACTAATTTATTAGTAATGACGAAAAAAGTCTGAAATTATGTAAAAATGCAACCAAAATATTTAAAAAAAAAAATCGTTAAAAAATTATCAAAAATCGTGAAAATTCACCGAAAATTGGGTGACATTTTATCAAAAATGGGTGAAACGTGCAAAAAGTTGATCAACAATCACGAAAATATGTTGAAAATTACGTAAAAATTGATTTGATCTGATCTAAAAGTATTTTACTATCAATTCTACATGAGAACAGTCGATTATTTTTTTTTAAGCAGAAAAATTGGGGCTTAAAAGGGCAAGGTGCCAACATTTGTTTTTTTACTCTTACCCTTTTTTCCTCTCTCCTCTCTACCCTACGAATTTTAATTCTTTTCGGGAAATGTGATAAAATACTTGCGCACATACCTATTAACCCCTCCATATTTCAAAGCCCATTTTGCGACTTTCAATAAGACTAATCGACTCTTACGATATTGAATTGAACGTGTACAGAACACTTTTAAATCAGATCATTTTAGCCACTGGCATAGGTAGAGACAGATGAAAAATTTTGGAGGGCCTAAGTCTTCCATCCAAGGCCCTCATTAAATGTACACAGCTAATTTCAAGTTTCTAGAACAATTTGGAGGGGAGTTATGTGAGGAATAAACTCAAAAAATAAGAAAAAACGACCAGAAAACCACATATTTAAGGCTGTGAGGGGGTGGAAACGGGGCTGAAAAGTCGAGACCTCCAATCTTGGTGGCGAGATAGGGGAGAAGCAGGCCTTTTTCAGGGTCGAAAACGGGAAAACATTCATAATGTCCCCTCCTAATTCACTTGAAAGGTTGATTTTTGGATACGCGATACAACTCTCTATACTCTATCGATTGACTCGAAAAGGAACAATTGTTGTGTTTTTGGTCCCTCACCACCTCCCACCCCAAATTTGGGCAAAACTTAATTTTGATCCAACGTCATCTACACTCATATATATGCCTAATCCGCCGCCTAACTGAGCCGATTAGCCGGATTGGAGCAATTTTGATCTATATCGAGCAGTGTAAATGATTTCAATGTTCGGGGGAGTGGGGGGAGATAAATATCTGACATCGCCAAAAATTGTCTCAATGGCTCCAAAACGAATTTTGTTGGTATCTCTCCTTCCCAAATATCGTTGGTCGATAGACTGTAATAGCCTGGTTTTCATTGATAATACGAAATAAAAAATCAGGCTTAAAAAAAAAAACTGAAACGAACACTTTAAAACTAAGCAGACCTTATTAGTTTCTAACTATATTAACCATCTAGTACGTATTGTGAGTAAAAATAAAATCAAAATATTAACCAAAAAAAATAAATAAATAAATAAATAAAAAACCAGCCAACACAGGGTATAAATATAGCTTACTTTTTAACAGGTATTTTTCCACTTCTATCAGGAAGCAAGGTAAGTTTTGTGTACGCTTTCAGCAAGAATGTCAGTGCCGAAGCATTTGCCTGAACCCGGTTACATATTAGTTTCATCAACTCGTCAGTCCACAGCTACGCAAAAACATCAAAAAAGAAAAAAAAAAAATGTCCTACTGTACTACGACATTGCAATGGTTAAAGCGTGTCAATGCTTAAATTAAATATGCGCGTAGCTTAAAGGCTATAAAGAGACGCCATTTTCTTACGTATAATATGTTAGTACGATAAACATAATACTACATTATAAGGTAGTAAGGTACACATAGACGTACCTATACATACATACATTTTACATCTACATACATTACATACACATATTATACACGTATATAGCCGCTATTACTAACATAAATAAGGAAAAGTGCATGGAAAGGAGGGCAGGGGGTGGAAAAAAATTGCTACATATATCGTTCTCGAACGAGCAGCAGCACCATATAGCTCGTAAAAGGTAGCGAGCGAAAAAGGAGGGGAAATTCATTCGACTGTATGTTATATAGGTTTAGGTCATCTATTAAGTGGAATTTTTTCGATGAAAAAACGTAAAACGTCGTACAGCGAAACGTACACGAACGAGCGAACCGAGTAAGTAGAAGTACTCTTACCATACGAGCGCAAATACGTGTTTTCGTTTTAACGTGATTTTTCATCGTTGAAAAAAAAAAAAAAAAAAAAAAAAAAAAAAAAAAAAAAATCTAATCTAATATTTTTTTATTAAAAAAAAAAAAAAAAAAAAAAAAAAAAAAAAAAAAAAAAAAAACACAGCATCGCCACCGTAATAAACGCAGCTTCTCGAAGTTTTCCAAAAAAAAAAAAAAAAATAAAAGAAAAAAAGGGCCCATTTGAATTGTAAAGGATCGCTGTACATTACAGTACGTTCGTTGGTCGTGGGTATAAAATTTCGTACATCTTCATACGTAAGATAGGAAAGTAGGTAGGTAGGCAGGTAGGTAGGTAGGTAGCTAGATAGTAGGTAGTAGGTACGTAGACGTACGCAATACTATATAAAACTCGTAGCCGAAGGGTTGAAGGGATAAAGGTAGGCCATGAAGGGTACAGTGGAAGAACAAGCTATGAATAGGGACCGCGAATAAGCGAGCGAGAACGACGCAATGTAACGGCAACGCAACGCAACGTGCTCTTCGTAATTGAAAATTTTCATTTTTCCTTCGTAGTTGTTGTTGTTGTTGTTGTTGTAGTAGTAGTTGTAATATATACCATAGCGAAGTACACGTATATAGGCTATAACATAGGTATGCACACTACGATGATGATGACAACAACAACAACAACAACAACAACAGAAGCAGCACGAAGATACATAGCACACGCAGATATCCCATACATGTATATGTATGTACATAAGTATTTTCGGTAGGGCCAATTTTAAACGTAGACGAGAGCGCGATAAGTTGCCTAACCGGCGCCCTTGAAAAACACCCAAGTACAAATGGCCGCGGCCGGTTCGGGGTCTATATAGGCAACGCTTTTAACAACGACGAAAATTGCTCCGTTTTCGTTTTTATGTTACATGCTTCGTATCTTGTTCTCTCATCGTCATCTTCGTCCGTCGTTCTCGCTTCGATGACAATTACATACGAGAGAATACACGACCGATTGCAATTATAAGTAAGAGGTGGTTTTTTTTTCTTTTTCTTCCAATGTCATATTATTTTCGAGACGCGAGCATTGCACGAGACGAAAACGACGACAAATTTTGGTCATTTTAAATGGAAGCCCGACAGCCAGAGGAAGGTCATTTATGATACAGGTGAATTTCATTTCGTGAAATATGGGGGTACGAGAATTGTCACAGTTCTGATATTGAAAAAAAGCATCATCAAGTCTGTATACAAAGTGGTCTCATCGTCAACTTCGTCCGTCGTTCTCGTTTCGATGACAATTACATACGAGAGAATACACGACCGATTGCAATTATAAGTAAGAGGTGGCCTTTTTTTCTTTTTCTTCCAATGTCATATTATTTTCGAGACGCGAGCATTGAACGAGATTTTCGAGACGCGAGCATTGAACGAGATGAAAACGACGACAAATTTTGGTCATTTTAAATGGAAGCCCGACAGCCAGAGGAAGGTCATTTATGATACAGGTGAATTTCATTTCGTGAAATATGGGGGTACGAGAATTGTCACAGTTCTGATATTGAAAAAAAGCATCATCAAGTCTGTATACAAAGTGGTTGGGAAAGATTATGATTTTGGAGTGAGCCAACACCCCTTAAAAGCATTCACAAATAATCAAGTTAGTTAAGGTGAGTAAATTGTTAGGACAAAAAGTTCAGTTTATTGAAGCAAACAATCCAGCTTGTCAAGGTAAAACGGTCCTGTTTGTTGAGGCAAGCAATCCGGTTTGTCGAGATAAAAAGTCTAATTTTGAGTGGCAAACAGCTCTGTTTGTCGGGGCAAAAAACTTCGTTTGTCTGAGCAAACAGTTCCGTTCGTTAACGCAAACAATTCAGTTTGTCGAGGTAAACAGTCCAATTTCTTGTAACAAACAGCTCTCTTTGTTAAGCCAAAAAACCTCGTTTGTATGAACAAACAGTTCCGTTTGTTGAGGCAAACAGTTCAGTTAACCAGTACCGTTTTTTTGTGACAAACGGCTCTGTTTGTCAAGGCAAACCACCTCGTTTGTCTGGGCAAACAGATCAGTGTGTTGAGACAAACAATTCAGTTTGTCGAGGTAAACAGTCGATTTTGTGTGAGCAAAAATCCTCGTTTGTCTGGGCAAAGTCCAATTTGTCAAGGCAAACAGCCCTGTTTGTTGAAGAAAATAGTACCGTTTGTTGAGGCAAACAATCAAATTTATCAAGGTAAACGTTCAGTTTATTGGAGAAAATAGTTCTGCTTGTCGGGGGCAAACAGCCTCGTTTGTCTGGGTAAACAGTTCAATTTGTCGAGGTAAACAGTCGATTTTGTGTGAGCAAAAATCCTCGTTTGTCTGGGCAAAGTCCAATTTGTCAAGGCAAACAGCCCTGTTTGTTGAAGCAAATAGTACCGTTTGTTGAGGCAAATAATCAAATTTGTCAAGGGCAAACAGCCTCTAACAGTTCAATTTGTCGAGATAAACAGTCGATTTTGTGTGAGCAAAAAATCCTCGTTTGTCTGGACAAAGTCCCGTTTGTCAAGGCAAACAGACCAGTTTGTTAAGGCAAACAGACTACTTTGTTAAGGCAAACAATCGTGTTTCTTGAAGCAAATAGTACCGTTCGTTGACGCAAACAATCTAATTTATCAAGGTTAACGTTCAGTTTTTCAGAGCAAATAGCTCTGTTTGTCGGGGCAAACAGCCTCATTTGTCTAGACGAGCAGTCCACTTTGTCGTGGCAAACAATCAAATTTATCAGGGATACAGCCTTGTTTGTATAAGAAAGTAACCTCGTTTGTCTGGACATACAGTCTAGTTGGTAGGCGAACAGTCCAGTTTTTCGGAGCAAACAGCTTTGTTTGACCGGGTAAATAGCTATGTTTGTCGGGGTAAAAAACCTTATTTGTCTGAGCGAACAGCCCACTTTGTCGAGGAAAACAGTCCGACTTTTCAGAACAAATAGCTCTTTTTGTCAGGGCAAATAACCCCGTTTGTCTGGGCAAACAGTCCCATTGGTCGAGGCAAATACTTTAGCTGTTTGAGTCGAATAGTTTAATTTGTTTAGGTAAACAGTTGACTTTGTTGAGCCAAGCAGTTCAGTTTGTCGGGGCAAACAGTTGAGTTTGTTGAGGCAAACAGTTGAGTTTTTTGGAACAAGCAGCTCGGTTTATCAGGGCAAATAGCTATGTTTGTCAAGGAAAACAGTCTCGTTTGCCTGGGAAAATAGTTGATTTTATTTAGGTAAACCGTCCAGTTTTTTGGGGACAAGCAGCTCTGTTTGTCAGGGCAAATAGCCTCGTTTATCAAAGGAAACTGCTTTAGTTGCCAAGGCAAATAGTTTGGTTCGTTTAGGCAAATGGTCCAGTTTTTTTGGAGCAAACAGCTACGTTTGTCTAAGCAAACAGCCCGCTTTGTGGAGGCAAACAGTTCTGCTAGTTGAATTAAACAGTACGGTTTGTTGAGATAAACAGTCAAGATTTTTGGAGCAAATACTCTGTTTGTCTGGGAAAACAGTCCAGTGGGCCGAGGCAAATAGTTCAGTTTGTGTGGGCAAATCAGTCCGGTGTCTCAGAGTGAACAGCTCAGTTTGTCGGGGCAATTAGGCTCGTTTTCCAGGACAAAGAGAGTCCGGTTCATCGACGTAACAAGTCCAGTTTTTCAGAGCAAGCAACTCTGTTTGTCGAGGCAAACATGCTTGTTTCCTTGAGAGACCAACAGCCCTTCTTATTACGTCAATTAGTTCAGTTTGTCAAAGCAATAAGTCCAATTTTCGGGAAAAACAGCATGGATTGTTGGAGCAAACAGTCCTACTTGTTCAGGTAAACGCCTCCTGTCTGTCGGGGCAAACTTTATAATTTCTCTGCGATGGTCTAGTTTGTTGTGGCACACAAACTCGTTCGTCAGCGCAAACAATTTACAGGCCACTTTTTCCAAATAAATGGCCTTATTTGTTGGAGAAAACTACTATGTTCATCGAGGCATGTAATCTAGTTTGTCAGTAGGCAAAATGTTGGATCACACTACCTCTTCCTTCCCGACCAAATCACTTGGATCCTCTACCGAGCACATCGAAAAGTATTAAAATTATATACTGATCTGAAATAATCTGCTTAAAATATCAACAGTTTTTTGAATCCAAATTTTAACGGTCCAAAAGATGAAAAAAAAAAATGAAATTTTCCAATTATTCAACATAAGTTGGTCCCTAGGGCTTAAGAACTCGAACGTTCAGTCTTTGAGCATTGTAGATGATAAATACATATTATTCGTATTCCAAGCACATCAAAGGCCGATTGGAAAATCCAACGGTGATGTATGGGAGGGGCAACATTGTTAGCAAAGAGTTTTCACACTTTGGAGATAGATTTGCACTGGACAGGGTTGGAAAATCACAGGAACTGATTTATCATTCTTACATGATGATGCTTTTTGAAAATCGCAATTTTTCACCCTTCGGGCTTTAAAAACTTGCGGATCTAAAATAATTGTCGGTATTTTAAGTAACATATTTCTGATCTGCATAAAATTTTCATGCTTTTTGATGGTAATTTTGCTCAGATTCGGTTTTTTTTTTCAGGCAGCATTATTCTGATGTACTCAATTTACCATCATCGTTGTATCCGGGGTGGAGGGGGAGGAGGCGATTATTGCCAGCGCGGGTTATTCATCAATGGGTTGAAATTTTACACATGGTACGACGCGACGACCCCGACCCAGCTACCAAGATACGATTGTCGATTAATTACATCGATTTATCTACCTTTGTATCTAATCGCGGCGATGGCGTTTTAATCCTGCAGCATTAGAAAAGGGTGACCAAGCTAAGCTCATCCGTTGGTCCAGGTATTAAGAGCACACGGCTTCAACGTGCCTATATGTGGATAGATAGCGGATACCCTACCTATGCATAATGCGTACAGCGAAGCGACGATTACAAATTCAACGATCAATAGTTCATTATCGTCAAATGACACGAATACAAAAGCCATTATCTATACCTATCTCGTATCTCGCCAAAATTTCGGCTACAGCCGCCTCGAATTTTACACGTGCGTAGGATTATCAACGTCGTCGTCGTCGTCGTCGTCGTCGTCATTGGTATGTTTACCTCTTTTGGTACGCTGTACGTGTACATGTATCGTACGTACATATGTACGACTTTTACGTGGTTCTGCGAACGTATACACGTAGATAAAACACGTACAACAAGACAGCTTTATCAAACGAAACACGCCGCCAAAGTGTACGTATTGTAATGTAACGACGAGTAGCATCCCGTGGTGTCGAGCACAGTCTTCACTCGGCGTGTAAATTTCCATCGTAATGTAGGGTACGTATATTGGGAGGATAGGTAAACCAGCTATAAGGTAGGTAATAGCTACATACGCCTACTAATTCTGACGGCGATGTGACGCGTCTCCTTGTCTTTCTTTGTACAATTTCGAAGATGTGTCGATGTCATACCTATACCTATACGTACACCTCCATTTACCTACCTACCTACCTACCTACATCTAGCATATCGAATCTATCCGGTATATACATACGTACGTCGTCGAATGCAACCCTATTTTATGCATCTTTCGCCATCCTCTATCATATTATTAATAATATGCACGCCTACGCCTAAGTCTAAGTACGCAGCAGTACAACAAATATAGCGAAACTTTTATAGCTAATTTTTCATCGCCATATCTCGAGATAAAAAGACATTCTCACCGCACTCACCAATATTAGCCAAGTAGCTACGCGGTACACGCGCACGTATAAGAAAATAAATAAGTAAATTTTCGTCAAACTTGCGGGCAAAACAATGCTTCGTAGAGCGAAACAAAAAACCATACCAACGAAAGAGACATTATATAATAATGGTTTTTCTGAAAAACCTGAATTATAAGATGGGTCGTTTTCAAACTTATTTTTTGCCACGAATCGACGACCATTACCATGCAGACAGGTTGGCATAGGCAGATACATTAAGAAATTGTAGCAAAAAGGCTTTCAAACAAAATAAGTAAAAATTTTAACCTTTCAAGTTAATATTTTCCATCTTCATCCCTTTTCGCCGCGTCGCGATCTCAACTCAAAGTACAGTAAATTGAAAAATAAAAATCTTTTCGTATACTTTGAAAAAATTTTTTTTTTTTTTTTTTCGAAATTTCTATTTCCATTTTTATTTTGTTTTGAAAAGTAAATTAAACGTAAAACGAAACAAAAATTATTTCGTCTCTTTTGCTGTTTTTAGTCCAGCGAATTTCAAGATTATTGAATTCGGGCGTATTTCTGAAAGCAAACCTCGGTAAAATGAAAATAAATAACAAAATTTTTTTTTTTCGTCGTGAAATTTCAAATTTATAAATGTACATAAAATTAAACCTTTTTCGATTAGAGTATTCAACATGGCAGTACCTAACAATTTATTTTTATTCTAAGTGAAAAAAATAGCGAGGAGGGAGGGAGGGGAGTGAAAATTAACTATACGTTCAAGTGAAGTGAAAAAAAATCGATGCCTTACATTTTAACCAAGCTCAAAGATGTAGTCAATTTTGAGTTTAAAATTCACCGGGCAAAATTTCGTACCTTTAGATCGAAGGAAAGAGGAAAGAAAAGCTATGGGAGCTCTTGGCCATCCCTCACCCAAAAAAAAAAACCGCAATTTGAAATTTAACGTTAAATGTTACTCTATTATGCCGAGTGTTCTACATTAACCTCGTCATCCTTGTACCGCAGTAACGTCAACTCATAAGGCTCATGTGTATAAGGAGTAGTCTACCCAAAAAATTTAAAGGGGCAGCATTATCAAAATTTCATGTTTACATAAAAAGCAGTGGAATTTTCACTCAACGGTCACAGCAGTAACACCAAAGACTGTTCATTTATTCGGCAAACAAAAACATGCAAATGTTGAAATTTAGAAAAAAAAATGAGCACGTGCTTTTTCTTTCCAAAAGCTGATATTATTTTAAACCTTCCGTCTTCATAGTTTCAATTACCGAATTAAAAAAGAAATTGTATTCATTCCAATATTTTTCAATAAAGGATCATCGGCCTTTTTTAAAGTTCAAAATAAGCTGAAAAAATTACACAACCCTTGAACCATATTTTTAGCCTGAATTTTCATATTATAGGTATCGTAAAAAAAAAAAAATACTGTTTTATGGACTATCGATAAGCGATGAATGTTGAAAGAGCGAAGGGGGGCATTAATAAACTTTATTTTAGTATCCGAGAGAACAATGAAGATCGTTTTTGAGAAAATCATATCTTTATTTTACATCTTTTTTCAAGTCTTTGGCTTTATATTCTATAATTCTCCCTCCACTTCTCCTCCCCCTCCCTCCCCTTTCCCTCCCAAACTAATATCAACTGCTTGGTTCGATACCGATCAAAATCGCTCAAAATCTGCAATTGTACTTAAATTAGTAACGTGATAGATACATTAAAGTGGAAATGACATTTGGTCTGAATTAAGTTCTGTGCGAAATTTAGGGGGCAGAAGGGAGGAGGTTATCGAGAAGCAAAATTTGTTTGTATTTGAACCAATCGTTTGTGAATTAAAATTAACATAACACATCCAACAATTCGCCTCCTGGTGCAATTGAAAGAAGAGATATTGATATTTCTCTCCTTTTTCATCTTGAAAAGGGGTAAGTTTCTGGTACAACTTCCCTCCAAGTTTAAGTTGAATCAAGGGGCGTAAATTTGCCGTATAAATTTATAACAGACCCTATATGTACCGTGTACCTTTTTGGGAGGTTTCGGTTCGCAGCTCTATTGCACCCTCTCACAGCCCTAAAAAAAACACGTATTATTTTGAGTGGTTTTCTGTTATTTTTTGAATTTTTCCTGCCTATAACTCCCTTTCAAATTGAGCTAATTGTTTGAAATTTGACATGTGAATTTAGTAAGAGTGTTACATGTGTATTTTAGGAGTTTCGACCCATCACTCACACATGTAGGACCTATACTACATCTACATATCGAATGTTAACTTCCTGGCTAAATTTGAAGGGGAAATAGGGAAGGAATAGTCCTTCTTCCAAGTCAAAAATGGGAAAACCTTCATATCACTCCTCTTAATTAACCTCGAAGACTGATTTTTGGATATGTTATACAACTTTGGAGTGTCTATCGATTGGCTTAAAAAAGAACAATTTTTGAAATTTTAGCTCCCCAGCACCCCCTCTCACAGATTTCAGCATGACTGTATTTTGATCGAAGGTTATCCCCACTCCAGAGTATCAAACATGTTGCTAATCCAAGTCTGTTTCGTAAATTTGATCGATTCTGGTCGATATCAAGACGAAAAAATAATTTTTAGTTTGGGGAAGGGGATATTAAAAAAAATTGAAAAAACTTATACATCCGACATCGCCATAAACGGTTGTAACGGTTTCTAAGCCCCCAAAACGGATTTTGTTGATATTCCATTGACAATATGGCACAAAAATTCAGGCTAAAAAAAATGCATACCACTCATTTACTCGAGGTAGTAAGAGCGTGGTAAATTCAGTCAAAATTTCAAAAACAAAGTTTTTACTGGCAATCTCTTTGCCCGTAAGGAGAGAAAAAATTTGGAAATATTTGTGTTGATAGACCCATTATCATCTAAAAAATTTGCTTTAAAATCATAACTTTTCCTCAAATACGCGCAAATGCAGAATTAAAAAAAAAACGCGCGTCTGAAATTTTTTTGAAATCCTCAATGATGTTTTGTGAAAAATTTCAAAATCTGAGATCAGGGCCATTTCACCTATTCTTATCCGGGCACACACTTTCAGCTCCGTGGTTCCATAGGAGGGGGCGGAAGAGAAGGAGGAGGGGGAGGAGGAGGAGGAATGTGAGGAATCAGATAAAAAACGCCAAAAATTGTTCAAAAAGTTACTTGTTTAGAACTATACCGAAAAGCACTTTTCAGCAGTGCGAAGGAAGCACAAAGATGTTGACAACGGAGTCATACATATTTGGACGTTTTTAGCTTATGCTCAAAAATACACGTAATGCTATTGTAGAACCTAAAAACAAATTTCGTTGTAATTTACATGGTAAAATTGCATACATTGCGTAAGTTTGTAACAGTTCTTAAGTTCTGCAAAAGATGTTTTAAGTAAGTTAAGTGTATTTGAAGGGAAAGCGAAGAGAAAAGAAATTAAGAAAAAAAAAACTGATAAGTGTGCCCAATTTATGATATCATTCGAATCAGTGAGCTTTACCAGCTCTTATGTTAAAATGCTTATAATCGGTTGAAAAGTAGAGAATAAATAATATCGTTCTGTATGGGTAATCCCGTTCGTACAAGAAATCAAAAACATTAAAATCATAACATCTTTTAAAGTACATTAATTCGGTGTCGCTTCGACTGGAAATTTATCTATGCAGCGATGGTAGCGTTGCCAGAAATATGTATACTCTATACAATACATTTATACTATCAGACTGCAGTTTAAAACGTCGAGATAATTTTTCAGGCGCCATCTGCACCATTTTCTACGTGAAAACTAAAAATTGGCGAGAAACTGACTGTTTAATTCTATTCTGATAAAAAGTTTTCTCGGCGAAATACGAGCGCGACTTTTTGTTTCAATCATTTTAAGTTATGTTGCTTTTCACCGATGCGATGGAAATTGATATCATAGAACAAGAAGAAAGAAAAAAAAAGCAAAGAATATCTATAAAGGAGGGAAAGTTCACTCTCCACTGGCATAGATAGAAAGTAGAACTTGTTAAATTTTCGCTAGATATCGAGTATTAGTTTCCGATTTGAAATACTTTGGGATGAGGGTGGGGTGGAGGAGAGAAAGGGACTTACTCAATTTGAGATCTATATTTTTTTATCTTTCTCTTTTTCTTATTTTCATTCTGTTTTTTCATAAGCACTCTATTGAAGGAGGGGGAAGAGGTACACCTTGTAATTTTCGACCAATCGCGGTTTTTTGTCAAATAGTTTAAATTTGAAGGCTCATATTTCGAGACTTGTTAGACTTGAAATAAATCTGTTTATGCAGTTTCGCAGGTAAACCAAAGGCAATTTTGAATCAATGGTTAAAATTTTAAAAGCTCAAAGTTGAACTTTTGCGATGAAATCTCAACTTTCCACGACGAGCGTAACGGTTGAAAACTACCATTTAAAAATTTGAAAAAATTACCATAAAGAGACCCTTTTACGTTCATTTCAACCAACTGATTTTCAAAATAATACATCAACACCGTTAGGAGACAGAAGTGTCCACAATTTTCGTGAAAATTCTAAAAAAATGAAAAAAATGAAGTGACGTATCGATTTTTACTAATTCAAGAACACTTGAGTTCAAATATCGGCTTACTTTTTTGATCTCACTCAGACACCCCCCCCCCTCTTCCCAGCATCATCCTCAACATGGTAAAAATTCAAAAAATCAAAAAAATTAATTGACATGTCCATTCTAACTAATTTCAGATCGCTGAGCATAAATAACGCCTTACTTTTTGATCCAACTACCCCTCCCCCACCGCCCCCATCAACATGGTCAACATTCAGAAAAATTGAAAATGTGATGTGGCAAGTCGATTAATACTAATTCGAGGACGTTAAGTTCAGATATAGGCCTACTTTCTCTATCCAACTCTTCTGTACTTACATTTTTCAAATTCTGGGAGTCGAATCAAAAAAATAAATTGATATTCGATCTCAGTGGTACCGAACGAATTAGTATGAATCGATAATCGATATGCTACACACGTCATTTTCATTATTTTCCAGTATTTTTCAATTTTTAAGGTGACCAGGGGGACGGCATTTGGGGGACGGGTCCAAAAAGTAAGTGAATATTCACGCTCAGCGACCTCAAATTAGTAACAATTTTTCTAAATTTTGAACATATTATGCAAGGTGATGGTGGGGGGGGGGGTGAGTTGGCTGGATGGAATCGAAAAAGTAAGCCAATATTCGAACTCAACGTCCTCAAATTAGTAGGAATCGATATGTAACTTCACTTTTACCTTTTTACATGAGAAACAGAAAAATTTTTCAAATAGTAATAGAGCAAAAACATAAAACTAAAAAATAACAAAAATTAATAATTTTTTGGCCCACCTTTATCTACATAAAACACTCCTTATCACGCGAATTAATACCCTTTTTCAATTCCAAAAGAAAAAAAAAAAAAGTAATATAAAAATTCATCTAAATTTAATATTTCAAACAAAAACCACGCTATAAAAGCAACGTAAAATGATATACTTTCATTTCTAGAAACACTACGAGGAAGGTATAAACTTATAAAGAGAGAGAGAAAAAAAAACCCTGTACGATATTCGAGAATTTTCGAGCATCGATCGTGCAAACGAACTGAAAATATTAAAAAGCTTGTCGTAAATTACTTTATTCTTGGAATTCATTAAGTGTAAGGTTCTCGAAACCCGTAAAAATTAATAAATTACACATTACATAAATATTTTAACGAAATAATCGAACTCATTCGAATAATACACCACGTTACAAGCATTCGATAACAATAATAAAACAAAGTAATCTTTCAATCAACTTCCATATGCAAATCGTGCCCATAAAACGTGTAAAATTTTCAACCTGAAACTCATGATATTGTTTCTTTTCCTCTTACTCTTCCACTCCCTATTCGTATATACGATCAAACTTCCTCCATCGACAGGCTTTATCGAAAGAAATTAAATTTCCACTGTTTTCTAATAAATTTTCTCGCGACAATTGAAAAAAAATCAAGATTAAAAAAATCAACTCGCCGGTAGCATAAATCAGCGTAGATTTAATCACCTTGAAATAATTTAGCTCAAATGTATACATATAAAGTTCAGTATTTATCGAGTGTGTTGGTGGGTTGGTTGGTATAATATGAAGTAGGTGCATGTGGGTCTGTGGGTACATTACGTACCGTATATCAGGAACGAATCAAGTATGAGTCATAAATTCTCAAAAAAAAAATAAATAAATACACACGATACGAATACTCTTCCCATAAATGATAGGTACCTATAAGTATTTATTATTTGATTAAGTTCGCAACCACTCGACATTTACGTACGTTTGAATGAGTAAATCCTCTTCCTCCCAGTTCGCGTAATATATATTACGAAGGTAATAAATGATAGAACACGATATTCTCCATTATACACGTAGCTAAAAGGTCCATCCAATTCTATTCTATTTCATTCCCAAAAGAGGTGAAAAAAAAAAAAAAAAATTACAGCGAGAACCATACTTTCTATAATAATTCCCCCCTTTGCGTCATCACCGGTTGGCGATCGGTCGACGAATATCGTCATTGAGTAAATGAGACCTACAGTCAAGGGACGTGAACGAAAAACAAAAAAAACCAAAACAAAAATGGCGATGGAATCTAGTACAAGAGAGAGAGAAAAAAAAAGCCAAAGCCCTAACAAATACCCTGTAAAATAAATATAAAAACGTCGAAAAGCGTGGAAATTAAATCAAATTACTACGATTCGTTAATACGAGATTCGCATAGAAATTATATCGTAAAAAGCACAATACAGCGATGAAGTGGTGCTGCACCACACCGCACCGCACCGCAGCGCCCCACTTTGCTGCGATACTGCAGTATATTCGACAATTTAACTGTTTTGTTGATTTTTTTTTCTACTCGCCCTGTCCTCCCCACCCCCACCCCTTTTCTCCATCGTGAACCGAATGATACGACGACATAGTAAGCGAAAATGTACAGAAGAGGGAAAAAAATATGACAGGCGAAAATTTTATTAAGTTGACGACTGCTTTGTTGTTGTTGTTGTTGTTGTTGTTGTTGTGATTTTGACGACTGACGAGCACGACACGAAGCAACAAACGCAACGTTCTATAAACCGATGATTTTGACCGTACCGATACGATGCGATGGAATTTTTGTTTGTTTGGGTAATTTTGAGGGGGGAGGGGATGAAGAAAATTTCGCTACTATAAATTATTTATTGTTGCCCAGCTCGGCAGTTTTCAAGGGATATGATTTTAGGTAAGACGGGAAAAGTTCGTGTTATACGTGTGCGGGCAAGTAGCTATGGTAAGGTACCAATGTACGCCTTCTCTTACGTATATATTTTTCTTTCGGCTAAATTTGACGCGATGAGTTTCTTATCACTCTCGCGGGACAAAGTTTTGCTCGATGTTGTTTTGTGACACGCGATAATCGTACACAGCGCCATCGTCGTCGTCTACGTCGTCGTTATTTTTTATGCCCAAACTCATCCATACAGCCTCGGATCTTCTCTTTATATATATATACAAAAGTTAAGTTGTACGCAAGTACCTACCTACACCTACTTTACCCTTATATTCTTTTTATTTTTTCTGGGTGTAGGTGTGTGTGTATGTGTGTGTGTACCGATGCGAAAGCTCGACTCCAATGTTGATAATAGCGCAGAAGATAACAGCTAAAAGGCAGCAGAGTAAGCGTATTTAGACAGTGATAGATTGTGACGTGTTGTACCCTACTCTATACCTAGACGTACGTACACGCTCCTTAATACCAAATTGGTACCTATCTCTACTTGTTTGCTGGTAATTGTCACGATCACACGATTGGGTAATTTTCAAAATGTAGTTACCGCAGGCAGGTGGCAGGCGCAGCTAAAGTTGACGCGAGTAAATTACACTTGGCGAAAAATTCCCAACACCTCCACCTCCACCTTCACCTACCCGTGAAGTAAAGAGACAACGACGCGACGCGACGTGTGAAAGCAACGAAGAAGCTTTTGTATAGAGTATATTTTCACTGGGAAGAGAAAATTGCAGCTATATGACGCGAACGAGACGTCTAGTCGAGCCAAATCGAGCTGAATTTTATTATCGAATATATCGTTTCCATTGTCGATGTCGTGTCGTTCGTTTCGATAGCAAACGAGGAAAACAAGTACAGTCCGAGCTTCGTCAAGTAATGCAGTAGGGAAAATTGTCAGCCTAATTCCCCGCGTCATATCGCACGTCAATGATAAACCAGGCTAGATATATAACCCTCCGAATAGCCATCAGGTCTCAAACAGTGCCTCTGGACGCCCTTCAACAGCCCCAAGTCTCCTTGTATAGCTCCTAGACGCCATGCAATAGCCCTCAGACCCCATATATACAGCCTCTCGACACCACCCTGTAATAGCCGCAAGCCCCCTTATATTGCCGCACACGCTTTTCGATCGCCTTCACGCTTCATATTGCTCCCCACCCATCATATAGCACCAAGACGCCATGCAATAACCTCCAGGCACCAATATAGCCCCAGAGTGACCGTCAACAGCCGCTCAGTCCCTCATATAGCTTCCACACGCCACGCAATGGCTTTCAGGAGCCATATATAGCCCCTAGACGACCTTCAATAGCCCCTCAGGTCTCTCCTATAGCTCCCAAACGCCCTTTAATTGCCCCTGGCCTCATATAGCACCCAGACGCCATGCAATAACCTCCAGACACAAATATAGCCCCAGAGTGACCGTCAATAGCCGCTCAGTCCCTTATATAGCTCTCAGACGCCACGCAATGGCTTCCAGCAGCCATATTTATAGCCCCTGGACGACCTTCAATAGCCCTTAGATGCCCTTCAACAGCCACTCAGGTCTCTCTTATAGCTCCCAGATGCCCTTCAATTGCCCCTGGCCTCATATATAGGCCCCTCATATAGCCTACACACGGCATGCAATGGCCCTCTGGCAACGTATATAGCCCTCAGAATGTGCCCCTGACGTCCTTCAATGGCCCCAAATTCCCTTATACAGCCTCCACACGCACATTTCAATAGACCCCATATGATCCATACTGTGTTTGAAGACGCCCCTCAATAGCCCCAAGCTTTCTTATATAGCCCCTAGGAAACAAATATGCGTTCAGGGGCCATATATGAAGCATAGGGGCAACTGAAGGTCACTCTGAGGCTACATATGGAGCCTGAATGGTATTTCCTTTAGTATGAGGGTTATATGAGGGGGCCTGGGGGTAATGAAGAGCGTCAAGAGGCTATATATGGAGCCTGGGGGCCATTGCATGGCGCCTGGGGACTATATGAGAGAGTAAGGATCTGTCGAAGGTAGCTCTAGGATTATATCTGGGGCCTGAGAGGTATTGCGTGCCATCTGAGGGGTATATGGGTAGCATGTGGGGCTATTGAAGAGCGTATAGAGGCTGTATATGAAACCTGTGAACTATTGCATGGCGCCTGTAGGCTATACAAGGGAGCTTGCAGCTATTGAAAGATGTTCGGAGGCTATATATGGGTCTGAGGGCAATTGAATGGTGTCTGGAGGCTACCTTAGGGTGCTTGGGGCTATTGAAAGACATCGGGGCTATATAAGAAGGCTTGGCGCTATTAGAGGATATGGGGGCTATTGAAGGGCGTCTAGGGACGATATAAGGAGTTGGTGGCAATCGAAAGATGTCTGGAGACTATATGAGGGGGTTTGAGGCTATTGAAGGGCGTCGGGAGGCTATATACGGGTTCTGAGGCTATTGCATGACGTGTATATATGGAAGCTTGGGGCCATTGAAGGGCGCAGAGGGCTATGGATGGAGACCAGGAGCTATTGAAAAGCATCTTGGGACACTATATGAGGCCTGGTGGCTATTTTGAGGGCTATAAATGTGGCCTGCGGTACATTGCATGGCGTGTAGGAGCTATATGAAAAGGCTTGAAGGACGTCTGGGAGCTATATATAGAGTTTGGGTTTCATAATATGACGTCTAGGACTTATATATGGAGGCTTGGAGCCATTGAAGGGCGTCAAAGGGCTATATGGAGACTAAGAGCTATTGAAAAGCGTCTCGGGACACTATAAGAGGCCTGGTGGCTAATCTGAGGACTATAAATGTGGCCCGGTGTACATTGCATGGCGTGTAGGAGCTAGAAAAGGTTTGGAGCTGTTGAAGGGCGTCTGGGAGCTATACATAAAGTTTGGGTTTTATCACATGACGTCTAGGACTTATATATGGAGGCCTGGAGCCATTGAAGAGCGTCAAAGGGCCAAGTGTGGAGACTAGGAGCTATTGAAAAGCATCTCAGGACACTATATGAGGCGTGGGGGCTATTTTAAGGGATATAAATGTGGCCAGGTGTGCATTGCATGGCGTGTAGGAGTTATATGAAAAGGGTTGGAGGCACTGAAGGGCGTCTGGAATCTATACATAGAGTCTGGGTTTTATTGCATGGCGTCTGGGGACTACTTAAGGGGACCACCCTCATCCCCCATTATTTATTACAAATTAACCTGGGAGGTTCATTTTCAGATATGTTGTACAATTTTTGATTCTCTTCATCAATCAACTTGAAAACGAACAATTTTTGCGATTTTTACTTCTAATGTTAGCAACTCCCTTCTAATTTTGGACACGAGTGAATTTTGACCTAAGGTCAATCACGCTGCTGATATATATCTAGTCCATCAGCAATCCAAGCCTGTTAACAGAATTTCAGCGGTTTTGATCGGAACTATATCGTGTGGATAATTTTAGTTGTAGGAGGGGGCAGGGGTACTCCAAAAATAAAAAGAGCTGTCGTCCAAAAATAGCCGTAATGATCTTCTGCGATCCAAAAACCAAATTTTATTGGTACTCGTCTCCATCCGCATTTGCCGTAGTGTGATAATTCGCAATAGCCAGTATTTTTTTTAACAACACGACACAGAAAATCGGGCTAAAAAAATTGATGATTTTATACTTTACACGTTCACGAACCGTAACGCGACACTTAACGAATAGATATGGTAGATAGAGAGTTACCTAATACCTACATAGACACAGACATCCCAAATACCGTGCCAGTACTGCGCTGATTTATCGAGGGAAAATTTCTGCATCAAGTTGGTTTGATTTTACAACGTGAGAAATTTTCAGTTGAAAAATGACGCCCAAGTTAGGGTTGGGATTTCAAAATGAAATTTACGATTTCGAACTCAGCCAAAATTACATACTGATGGGAAAATTCAAGCATCGAGATAAGCAGCGTGAAATTTTATTACCGCCATGCTCGGTTCGGTTCTGCTTCGTGGTGACGAGCATAGAAAATTTTTCGATTCCGAGTTGATTTTTTGCTGGTACGACGCGACCGAAACGACGCGACGCGACGGTAAATAGGTTAAAGGCGTAGATGACGATGAGATTTTAGCCTCTCTTGAGGCTTACTTTATTGATGACGGCGTTAAATTTAAAGGTGGTCTGAATGCGTGTGTTGAAAAAGCCGACCACCATGCTACGATACTGTTAGGATGGATTTGACGTTGCTGGAGAAAAATTCCTATCTACCTATATTCTTTTTTTTTTTTTTTTTTGGCCGTAAATTTGCGATTCGTGTAGCTGGGGAATCATTCGTCGAACTTATCTTAATGTTGGTATACGAAATGTTCGAATGAGGCGGCTTGAATTGATGATAATGGCGTGTCGACTATATCTTCGAATCTACTCTGCCCATAAGTAAATATTCAGTTGGCGAACTTCATCATTATCGATTTTTCGGCGCAATTTTTTGAATATTCAAATCCCTCCAGGGTGTTTTTAAGGTTAACATTGTGGTATTAGAGGTCCATTTGATCTAACTATAACCATTATGTGAACGTTGATTCGTTGAGATTTTATTTTTTACCCAGAAAAATATGTTTTTGCATGATTGTGTCAAGGAAGGGGGGGGGGACTTTTTTGAGCTCAATTCATATCAAAATTTGAAGAATGAAGGAATTTCATAATTTTTAAGGAGGGATGTACCATTTGGCGGTTTGTGAATTTACTCTTGACCAACCTCACACAATAGCTTCGAAATTCTAAAAAAAATTGCATTTCAATTTTTCAATTTTCATGAAAGTTTTAAAGAAATTGTTGACGGAAAATCAAGGGTCGAGTCGATGATCCTCAATTTTTACTTCGAAACATTTATCTATTCATTTCCCCCTCCCTCCTTCCTCAAATTCTGAAAAAAATATGATTATATCAAAATGTTCTATTGCACAATTTTACGTTCCTTTTCGAAAGTTGGGGAAAAAAGAGAAAAAAAGTGGCCGAATGTGTTATAAATTTGAAGTAATTTTTCAAAATTATGTTATCATAAAGGTCCAAATGATGCAGAAAAAAAATTTTAGAATTTTTTTCCGTTTATTTCAGGAAGTACGAAAAGATATGTAAAAATATAAAAATATTTTACTTCGCGTTTCTTCAAGATGATAAAATAAAATACGAAATTTCAATATTTTCGATGGTACAGTAAATAGAAATATTTTTTCTTTAATTTTCCAGCTAAAAAAAAAAATCAAAATTTATCATTTTTTTCGTTTTTATATACAATTTTGTACTTTTTGAAAACGAAAAAAAATCATTTTATTTTCATCTTTTGCGGTCCTCTACTACCATAGGCGGAGATGGTAGGGAAGCATGGAAGGGTTCACCCTCTCTCCAAATGTTGTTAAATTTAAAAATTAATTTTTTGCAGGTGTAAAATTGAAAAAATTATTATTTTCAGTTCACAGATACCCTCGAATACTGATTTTTCGACCTTTCAAGCCTGGAATTTTGCATAATTTTTTACCCTCGCTTTGCTCGGGTTATACTTTCTGATTTTCCTGCAGTACATTTTTTTTCTCGTGTACGACCGACGAGTTGAAAGCAAAAAAATCAACAAAATCCCACACATAAATTTTTTTTAGCTATAAGACAAAGCTACTAAACCCTGCCTCTTTTTCGGTCTCATCTCTGCGGATGTCTACGACACATTGATTTGAAATTTAAACCAATTTGGGAGAAGCCAAAGATTAAGTCAGAGACCCAAAAACTTTTACCCCATGTTTATTTTACTCCAGATGATCGGGGGAAGAGGGGTGTTAACAAAATCAATTTGGGATGCTAGAAGACCATTAAGACCACTTTTGACCAGGTCACATATTTGTTCTCATCATTATTTTTCGGATACCCAAAATCATTTATACGACGTAAACAGTGCCCCTTTCCGAAGTGATGTACTCCGGTGCAGGGGAGGGGGGTAAGCTTCAAATTTACCGACTAATTTTTTCAAAATTTCTGACTGATTTCTCAAAATTTTATAAATATTCCAAGTACTAAATTTTCTCAAAACTTGGCAAGAAAGCAAATTTCATAACTAATAAAATTTATTTAGCGAGTACCTACTATTTTAATGAATTTGTGACCACTTACTTCAATATTTGCCTCTACCTCTACCACATTTCAAATCTTTGCGGCCATTTTGAATATTTCATCAATCAAGCTCAATTGAAGCCATCGCCATTTTCCCCACTTCCAGGCCCCTTTACCTTCTATTTCGCAATCAATATATATAACTTTTCAACTCCAGCACGTTAGATCTTGCAAACACAAAACATAACAGGCAGAATCAACTAATATGAAAAAAAGTTTTTTTTTTCTGGTTCGTTGCATTTTTTCCATTAATTCTCTATACACATTCGAAAATAGACTTCGACCTCGTTCGAGCCATAAAATTTCGCAACTTTAATCTCGAAATGACTCGAAACGGTTTTTCACCCAAACGAATAACGTGGATTATAGATACTTGGGAGTCTTTCTTTCCACTTTGAAGCTCATTTAGGTAATTTTTCTATCGAGTGGAGAATTGCCACAGGAAAGTAAAAAGTTCGACAGAGAGAAAAGATACAAGAGGGAAAAAAAAAAGCTCAATTGTTTTTATTTTTCTCTTCCTCGTAGTCGTCGACGTCGACGTCGTCGTCGTATACAGCAAAAGTACAGTACGTTCGCCTCGCTTTTAGGTATATAAAACACACATACTCGTACTCGTACATTGGAGCAGGTGTCCGAGAATGAAATTCAATTGAATTTTATCCTATTAACCTAATGCTTCGCAACAACGACGACGACGACGAGTATATGTATAAGAAAAAAAAAAAAAAAAAATGCGTGTTATTTCATTCGACTTTTTTTTTCGCCTTTTTTGTTTTTTCGTCCTTTATTTAGGTTTGCGGATTGTTTGTTTTATGGCCATTTATTGTTTTACGTTCGGGTAGGTTGTTTTTTTTCTCGCTCCTTCTTCGGAATGATAGGTATTCTCGCGTGCTACATTTTTGCGCCAATTGATTCGTCTAATTCCATAGAATTATTACCGTTCATTTTCACGTTAGTTTAAATAGCGTAGATTTTTTTCCCCCCAATGTTAAATATACACATACACACACACACATTCAAAGGTCTACTTTCTTTTCATTTTACCGTTCAATGGCGGTTGCTATAGGATTAGCATCATTTTTGTGAGATTTGCCACTCTATTATAAATGTAAACCCTGGCAACAAGGACGAGAATTATAGTTTCTCGACGTAAAGTGTACGAGTACAAATAAGTAAGATAAAAAATAACACGTATAAAAGCAAAGACTTAACACCTATTTCGCTTTTGATGAAAAAATATGACCGACGAGAGAAGAAACATACTGCACAAAGGTATAAGTAAATTTCAGCTCGTTAAATCGATGCGAAATTTCTCGGTATATTAGGTCGACACTACGACACACAAACAGCGTAGAGCAAAAGGTCGACTCTTCGGAATTAAGAAAGAAAAAAATAAAATAAAAGTTCGGAGAAAAAAAAAACTTTATATCGCGTCTCGTTACCGAGATTTTTAATTTTTACCGTCGTCGTCGTCGTCGTCGTCGTCATCATGGAATAGGTTTGTACAAAGCGCAAAAGAAAAAGAGAAATAAAGGGAAAAAAACTTTGCGGCTACGGATTTGGGTTGGGTTGGAAGCTTATGAGAATGGAAGAAGGTCGACCTCGACCGAGCAGGGTAAAAAGGCTCGGCTGGGAATGGTAACGCGACAAATTAAAAAGCCCACCGTGTGTCCTGTCCTTTTTAAAGCAAACCGAGGAAAGAAACCGAAATAGTATATAAGGCAATACGGTTTAAACGGATGGTTCATTTATTGAGTATAATTAAATCAAAACGTATTGATGCACGATGTTGCTCTTTTTCTCCACGGTTTATCCTTCCATCGTCACCCTTATCGCTTCATCCGTGTTTGGGCTGCGCTGCCCCCTGCCCTGCTGAAGACAGTTTCTCTTTTTCTATCACGTTTCGATATCATTACAATCTACCTCGCTTACTCTTCGTCAGGGCGGGTTTATTTTACTTTATATATGTGAGCATAAAAGCTTAGTATGGTGTAGGTATATATATAGATATAAATGTGTATATATACGAAAGGTCTCGAACTCGATCCTTGGCAGAAAAGTTTTTCGCCATTTTCTTTGAAAATTAATCTCGAACAATTTTTCAACGATTTTAACTTCTTTTATGCGGTTGTTAGCCAACTTACGAGTATAAGAGCGAATTACGTCAGTACTATATTTTTCGATTTTTGTCGTGTAAGTATATTCAGCAAGCGGTAATTTTTTTTTACCCCCTACTTTGTCGTGGTACGTTGTTATAAAAGTTATATACTTGTTACAATTGAGATTATGTAATGATCGTCGTGTTTCCTCCTTTTTTTTTTTTTCTTTCCTGCGCTTATCTTCGCCTCTTCCTTTGTCCGTATATTCGAGCTGACTTGAAATGGATTCAAATGGAAAATTCAGAACCGACAGCGACAGCGAGAGGTCGAAGGCTAACTACGTGCTATATTTTTCATTGTAATCAGAAAATAGAAAATTACTACGTATATATTGTAATACGTAATTGTCGAGTATTTTTTATCCCGATTCTCGTTAAGAACTTTCGCAGACAATGTAATTAAACTTACAAGAGAAATTTTTATAGCTTTGGGCGAGTCGTGATGGTTTCTACGAAGTAAAACTAGATACAACAACATTACCTACTATTATTTTTAAAATTTACCCATTTTCTCAAGATGCTTCGAAAATTCAGTATTTAGTAAGTTAAATTGAATAAAAAAAAAAAAAATTCCAAAAAGATATACACTACTTGAGATGAGAAATTTTTTTGAAAGTAAAAAAATTTAAATATAAATTTTGGATTATAAATATCCAGGGTGTTTCGGGACAAAAGTGAGGAATTTCAGCCAATAACTAGGCAACACATACCGTGTCCACGTATGCATGTTTGCCTATTCTCTAAGCCACAGGGGCTGATCCACTCTCATTTAAGAAAAACTTTTTCTTCCAATTTCGTACACGTTTTTCATGTGAAAGCAGATCGAGAACCAAAATAAGTAGAGATGAGATTTGGAATTAATTCGAGCGAAAAGAGAATTTTATCTAGATTATCATGGTGTAGTAAGTTTTTGTAATAGCAGCCCAGGGAAGCGAGCAATTGTTAAAATGATGAGAAAAATATGCACAAAAATCTTCAATTTTCATCATTTTTACTAAATTACTCAAAAATTTGTTCCGATGATACCTCAATTAAATGGATGTGATTGGAAGAAAACAGTTTGTTCTTTTCAATACCGCTAACCTCATCTTTCTATCTCACTTAGATCAAAAGTTATGACCATTTTAATCCACAAAAATAATAGTAAATTCATTATTATCGAGATTTCCTGTAACTCAGAGACTAGGCAAACGTACATACATAGACTTGGTATGTGTTGCTTAGTCACCGGCGGAAATTTTTCACTCTTACCTTGAAACACCCTGTATAAATACCGTTCGTTCAAAATATGAACCATTTAGTGCTTCAATATACTCATTTGAAGCATCGATTCATTCGCAAACAATTCGTAAGAAATTACCTTAATTTCAAGACGTTTGCTTATTACATGGCAAATTTCGCTCGCATGCGATTCGTATTGCTTAAAAAATGAATCGTTCGCGAACGACTGTACGCGTTAAAACATGCAATTTAAAGTAATGATATTACATGAACTTCGATTACTGTTAAAATTATGAAAAATCGTTCACGAACGGCTAGACTATTAAAGTATGAATTGTTAGTGAATGGCCATTTAAATTAAACCTCATAAAATTCAATAAAAAGTTGAACATCATTCCCAAAAGATTTGACCTATGCAAGTTGAAACTCATACTTTAAAATGAACACCAAACATAAATAGAAAAATTGAAAATCATTCACGAACGATTTAATCATTGAAAAATGAATCGTTTGCGAACGACTGGGCCATCAAAACGTGTACTCTGAAAAAAGAACAAAATATTTTGAAGAAAAACTTTAAAAAACCGTTCACGAACAATTCATTTCTTTAAAAATCGAATCGTTCGCGAATGACCATTTGCACTAAAGTTCAAAATATTCAATGAAAAAAAAAAATAAAACATCGTTCACAAACGATTTGATCATTGAAGAATGAATCGTTCACGAACGATCATAGTACCAAAGCTCACACTATAAAATAAAGACATCATATTTATTCTAAAAATTAAAAATCATTCGCGAATGGTTTGATCTCTGAGCGACAAATCGTTTACTAACGACCCGAACTAAATCCTTAAAATTCAATAAGAAATTGAATATCGTTCCCAAAGAATTTGATCATTGAAAAATGAATCATTCGCGACCGACCATACTAACAAACATTTCACTGCGAAATAAAGACATGATAAATCTATTCTAAAAATTGAAAATCGTTCGCGAATGATTTCATCTCCGAGAGACAAATCGTTCATGAACGATCATTCATGTTGAAACTCGTAGTTCAAAATTAAAACCTAATTATACTGTATTTATAGGAAAATTGAAAATCGTTCACGAACGATTTAATCTTTGAAAGATGAATCGTTGGCGAACGATCATGAGTGTTAAAGTTTGTAGCTTGAAGCAGTCATGCACGTTATAGAAAAAATTCAAAATCATTCACGAACACTGATGCGTTTCAAAAATTTCCAGAATAAATGATTACTCATCATGGGAATTTTCAACACGTTTGCTCGTTCGCGAACGATTCGTATCTTGAAGATCAACTAATTTTTATAATGAAAACTACATTTTTACTTTATATTGTGAATTTTGGCACTATAGTCATTCACGAACGATTCGTTCTTCAAGAATTTCAATTTTTCATACGAATATTACATCTTTTATTTTAAACTGCTAGTTTCGATATACTTAGATGGTCATTTTTCGAGCAGTTCAATTACTAAGAAATGAATAGTTAATGAATGATTTTCAATTTTTCCAACAAATATTATATCCTTAGTTAAAAGTTGGAGTTTTTATGCAATGGTCGTTCGCGAACGGTTCATTTATTGAAAGTCTAAAAGTCTAATTGTTCATGAACGTTTCTGAATCATTGTAACGATAATCAACATTCACGTATTTATTCTCAAATATCAATTTTTATGGGTATGATCGTTCATAAATTGATTCATTCATTAATAATCAAATCGTTCGCGAACGATTTTCTATTTTTTTTTTTCATTAAATATCATGATTTTTATCACAGTATAGGCTTTGTCACAATGATTTTTCGCGAACGATTCATTTTTCAATAATGAAGTCGTCCGTGAAGAATTTTCAATTTTTCTCACACCCCCATTTCTTCATTTTATGCTACAACTTTCAATACGTATGATCGTTCGCGAACCATTTTCAATTTATCCAACACATATTGATCATTTCTTCATTGTAAATTAAAAATTTCAACAATACGGTCGTTCTCGAACGATTCATCCTACGATTTCCCGAATGTTTCCAATGATTATGCGTTTTTCGCTGATAAAGGACCAATTTCATCAAATTACGGAACTGTTCATGAACGATTTATTCTTAGTATGATCAAATCGTTCGCTTCTAATATTCGAATACCTTTTTAAGTATAACGCAGCATTTCGAACATACTTATCTTTTTTTTTAAAGCAGTCATTATTCAATAAAATTAACTCAATTCGAGCCACATCTCAGCAACATGAATTTCACGAGCATGAAGCAAAAATCCAATAAAGAACTCAAAAGTATAACGAACGTGCGACGAAAACAGTATCATTAATTTTTGCAAATTGGAATTGAATCTCGTGAACTACAAAGAAAAGAAAAATCGACGTGAAATTTTTACTCATCTCCTATTCCATGTTCAACTAAAAAGCAACGAAGTACGAACTACGTGAGTAAGAAAATTTCGTAACACTTTGCAATACCTCGACCTCAGGCAAACCTAATAAATTAGTTTTTTCCTCTCATTTCGTACATCGGGTTATCAAATACCACGACACGACATTGCAATTTGAATCCTTTTTTCATCTCACAATTCGATCCGTCAGCCATCCGAATACTCTGAAATACTCCTCTATTTCAACTTCCTCAATCACGACGCATTCGAACTGTACGATTGGACTCGACGCTACGTACACGTATCAAATATCCGAATGAAATTTTCTTCAAGATGGATGCTAGTTGATTATCAGTTTAGAAAACAAAAACCATTCAGTTTTAAACGATTTTATACGTAAAAAGACATCGCTTTTGGTATTCGGCCACGTTAATGTAATATAATAAAAAAAAAAAAAAAAAACAAACGAAACGAAGAAACAACGTTTTTTTTATTTTATTTTTTTTCATTAATTATAAACTGATATTTAGTTTCGTTATGAAACAAGAAAAAGAACGAGGTAAGCCGTGACGAAGGAGACGAGTCGTGTAAGGGCGACGCGATTCCAGAGATTCGACGAATGGCAGAGCAAAGTGAACTGCGACAACAGTGCTTAATTGTCGCTGTTTAGCCAACGGTTAATAATTCGTGCTAAATGGTTTTCTCGCACGTAGCCATTTTTGTGTGGAAGACTGCCTAGACGCGACATTAAAGGCGATATAATTTCACATTTGGCCGAGTTTGTAAACCTATCGTCGTGTATTTTTCTACCGCACCGTGAGAAACCCATAGATACGAGATACGAATACCTCCGTAGAGAAAAAGACAGAGACAGACAGAGACAGAAAACAACACAACATAAGTATTATTTCAAACGTTAACAACACATTTTTTTTTTGGCTTTTTTTACTTTTTCAAATATTATCTAAAAAAGTTTTAAACTTTAATTTAAACGTCGACGAGCGCAGTGCTATAGCGAAAAAATTACAAGGAAAAATTTTTATTTGTTATACGCGAAAAAGCCAAAAAATTTTCCGGGTCACAAAAAAGCAAACACTTATAGTTTATTTTTAGTAAAAAAATGAAAAAAAAAAGACTACACCCAGTACAACAGCAACAGCCAAATAAAAGCAAAACGACCGACGTCAAAAAAATTGCTATCTTTATTGTGTGGAAAACCACGCTATTCCATGCCCATCGCCACACGGTTACGTGGCCTTTTTCGTATCTTTATATTCCGACAACGAAATTCCTTTTAAATCACTTTTGTCATTACGTAGGAAATTTTTCGGCTACAACCGTGGTAAAAATGACTTCCTTCGATTATCCAAAGAGACGTAGCATAGTTACATGGCAGCTCGGCTATCATTTGTAAACTAGACTGACGAAAAATTTTCGCATATTGTCCTTTTTTTTTTTTTTTTTTGAGGAAACAGACGCGTCATTAGTTCACCGGAAATGTTACTCCACAGTTCCGCATTTCACTAACGTATACGGTTTTTTTTTTTTTTTTTCAAAACGGATTTTTTCCATAAGGGAAAAATTTGTCGCTGCGGTAAAATAAAGAGAAGATGAAAGTTCACTAGCAGATTCAATTATTTCATTCATTCTTCGTAAACATCGCGTCGATTTCCGACTTTATCTTATTTTCTACGTTGTTTCGGAAACGTAACAAAATAAAAAAGAAAGAAAAAAACCACCTTGGCCATTCATCATCATCGTTGCGATGCTGTACCGTCCGTCGAGCTGTGTAGATATGGTCATTTAAATCGAAACAAATCCCTCTCGTGTCTCTCTTCAATCTCATTTCCAACTTCGAACCGGCAACTGGCTAACAAACAATGAGCCTGGCCCAAGAATCAAATTAAGAACCGACGGATGAATGAGGAAGAAGAAGAAGATGATGATGATGATGATGAAACGCAATTCGAAGTATATACCTTGGAAAAACACCATTTCAACGCGAATCGATCTTCGCAATAATGTTTAAAGTAGCCTTGCTTTTATTATTCTGCCAAGTATACGCCAACGTAGCCTAGTAGGTACCTTACCTCCTAGAACCTTACCTACGTTTGAATGAAATGAAATATTTCACTATTCAAGTAGGTATCGTACCTACTACCCACTTTGTAAATAAGTTCCCGTGGTTAATAACTTACTCAGATTACCCTGTGCAACTTGCAAACTCATAAAGGCAACCTCGTAATAAACAAACAAGCCTTTGTTTACTCGATCAATTCAATTGGCATACTGTGTTATATATTATTTTTAGTTTTTATTTTGTTTACGTTTGATCGGTATTACAGCTGTCAATAAGGGATAGATTTTAGAGCAGCGTCAAGTTTCAAAATTATTATCAGATTTATCAGCATATCAGGTGCTCAGTATCGTTTTATACCTGTAGACTTCAGGCTATTGAAAAATAATAATATTTTGTTAACCGTTCGTAAATGAATCACTGCAAAAAGAAATGTCGAATGCGTTTAAAAAAATAATATAAAATTTGAATCTTTGATGAAGATGAATTTTATTGAAAATTAAATTATCTGATTCATTCGCTTTAATAGATTTGTCCAGTGAATGATGAAAAAGGCTACAACTGATTCAAAAATCTGAAAAAAATAATCCTTCGTAAACGATTATTTGATCATTTGAATGAAAATTTTCATCATTCAAATTCTTTCAAAAATATATTTTTCAGTCGTTCACTCAATCTCGAACGAATCTAACGGAATCGTTCATGAACGATCGTTTAATCATTTGAATTAAAATTTTCATCGCATAAATTACCTGGGAAACATTATTATCAATCGTTCACGAACGAATAACACACAGCCATTCTCTAATCTCTGGCAGACCAAAAGAATCGTTCGTAAACGATATTGTATGATGATTTAGATAGAAATTTCAAACACAATGATACCTTTAACATCATTTTTTTCAATCGTTCGCGAACGAATCGTATTAATTCGTTCTCGAACGATTGACTGGCCGAATGAATAGTTTGTGAATGTTCATTCGATTATTAAGATAGAAATTTTCCACACGATAATTCCACCAAAAATCTTCTTTTCGATCGTTCGCGAACAAATCATTCTTTAAAATGATAAAATCGTTCTCGAACGACTTTTCGATCTTATGAATCGTTCCTAAACGATCTCTTGATCATTAGATGGAAATTTTCATTACGTGAATTCTTTCAAAAACATTTTTTACGATCGTTCGTGAACGAATCACACGAAGTCGTTATTGAACAACTTGAGAGCCAGATGAATCATTCGTGAACGATCTTTTGATCATTTGGATGGAAATTTTTAGCACACTTGTTTTTTTTTCCGAAAAATTTCTTTCAATCGTTCGCGAACTAATCACTCTTTAAAAACATTGTAAACATTCCTTACAATTTTTTTCATCAGGGGGGGGGGGAGCTCAGCTTTCCCTCTGCAAACTAAATCACCAAGGTCTGTCTATGATTTTTAGCAGTCTTAAGAAAAAAAAACAGCATAAATATAAAAATTTTCAAGTTTTTCGGTCTTAAGGGAAGGAACGGAGAGTTCAAACGCCCCAAAACACCCCTTGGTAACGCCACTTTACACTCTCATAACTATACACAACTATCGAATCAATTTTTTCATCTGAATGAATTTCATCATTACATAAAAATCGATATTTTGTATAGGTACTTTTCAAAATGTTCGAGCCGAAGACGACGTAGAATAATGACCATTCATGCAGTCCCTTTTCAATTTTAAGAGAACTGTGAAGTCATGATCTGTTATGAACTTTCTCGAGAAAATTTCGAATCTCGTACCAAATTATTCTTTTCACGACTTTTCCCATTTATTTTTACATCGGGTACCTCAACCTAACTACCTATGATTAATTTTTCAAAATTGAATGAACATTATGCAAATTTTTAACGATGCAGCTAGGTTTTTAGATTTCGTCCATGGCAAAGATACTAAAATTTTATAAAACGACTGAATCATTTTTTAAGAAATATTTCACCAACCTATACCGATAAGTGTCTCACTTTATGATGTAATTTAAAAATACATCTTATTGAAAAATTTTTCTCAAGCCAATTTTATAAAATTAGATATTTTTTCCTGTATTCTAAAATCTATTCACTCATAATGCTTTTGAATATTTCTGAAAATCATTTCATCGATGGAAAAATTATCCTAAATTACATTTTTTGAAACGTAAATGTGAATATCAAAACTTAATTGTCTATTACACCAAAAAATCAGAACAATGAAAAATATAAAGAACACCACTTAATTTAAATATCACAATATTCATTCACAGAGGTGTAAATACCTTCGCCGCAATATCGAATACTTTTCAAGACACCTTGTACCTTCAAAAAGGCAAGTATAACTATAAATACGCCTCTCTATACACTTTCATACACACATTTGTGCGTATATCCTTTAATGCTACTTATACAGACGCTGAGAAAACCTAAAAAAAAGATCATATTTCAATATCGCCGCAGGCAACGAAATTTCCATGTCTTATAACGTCTTCATTATTTAAACTAGGCAAAATTTTCGAGTAATCTTTTTTTTATTCGTCGGTATACGCTGTGAAAACGAGTACCTTTAGTAATACCTACATTAAAACTCGACGTTGAAATTTTTTCAAATAACTCACATCACTAGCAAGACGAGCCCAAAATGTGAAAAATTTCATACATTATACAGGGTGTTTCGCTTCGATAGCACTGCCTTCATACCACAAGTAGAACTACTCAAATTAAATGTATGTATAATATTTAGCCTATTCTAACCAATGCAGGGGCAAAGATACACGGATCTGTTTCTTCTTGAAAATATGAGGTTATTTTTAAAAATTTTTAACTTTATATCCAAATATGGTAGAGACAAAGGTTGAGTAGTTTGTGAAATATCTTGAAAAATGCAAGAAAAAACTGTAAAATTTTGCAAAAAAATTTCAAATTATTGCTCTCAACTATTAAAACAGCTCTCATAAGCATCCAATTAGAATTTTTTTTTTTGAAGTAATAAAGTACCCCCTACCACTTCGCATGATTATATTTTCTCCAAATTGTTTAGAAATTTTGAAAAAAAAATTATGTTACAATTTTTTGGCTTTTTTCGAAAAAAAATCTCATTTCCACTAAAAAGCTGATCATCTAAAGTACTGAAATTGGCTTTCAGCTAAAATTTCTTTTAGAGCGTCCTAAAATGTAACCTTTGATGTGAAAATTTTCCCTAAAATTTCTGACTCCTTACTCCCACCCATCTGCACTCATTATGACGTATAGACCGAAATTTGATTTTCGATATCTGGAACTCATGGATACAAAAATTAATTAAATTTTGGCGAGTTATAGATAAAATCACTGTAACTTTGGCCTTAATCCATCCTGGAGGTGGAGAGGAGCAAATACAATTTTCAAATAATCGCAATTTTTCGTCAAGCAGCTCAACTTTGAAGCCTCATATTAAAATTGGAGTTTTTAGAGCCATCGGTGTAAATGAAGTGGTGATTGGGGTATCTATTTTTCAGTTCATTAAAGTGAGAGGTAATAATAGTGGAATTTGTGTCAGATTTAGAAAATTGAGTCAAAGAAAGATCAATTTCTGGGGTGAAGTTGAGCCACGGTGGATTTAG
>FIZR01015546.1:0-37317 GCA_900060175.1 Ferrisia virgata
TCTCTCTCTCTCTCTCTCTCTCTCTCTCTCTCTCTCTCTCTCTCTCTCTCGTCTCCTCGGGCCTGTCGTTTCGATACGTGCCACAATAGTGTAGTGTATTTCTGAAATATCCGCGACGCCGACGCGCATTTCACGCTAATAAAACGCGTCGATGATTTCGATTGATGATGGCCGCGTGTACCTGTTGGTAATAGGATATATATGGTATCTTAGTATGGTAACTTACCATAGGTAACGTAGGGTAGGTCTAGGTACATTTGTATAGATTCATCGGTTAACAAAAATTACCCATGGTTGGAGGAAGTAAATGTAAAAGCGTGTGGAAGGACTACCAAAATTTTTGTTGATCCAGTTTGAGAAAAAAATTTCGCAGCATTCAAAAAAATCATCTACTTTTATCTTTAGGAAGAAAAATGAACACTAAAGGGAAAAGAGTAATTCAAAATTTAGTTACATTTAACACTTCGTTTAATGTGTGGCTCTTCACTGCTGAATACACATCGTTTCAAATACCTATTTCGAAATTTTAATCAGAAAAACATTCTGTCTTCATTTAAACCATCTTTTCGACCATTTTCAACATTCCTCAGAATTCTTGACTATTTTAGAACGCTTGACCGTGTATCTCTATCTCTCTGTATGCGAGAGCAAAGCGAAGAAATTTTTTTTTTCCACATCCTCGTAATAAATAGCCCGCTCGTTAAACTTTGTTCCGCAATTAGAGCCGTGTAATAGTGCATATAGCAATCCTAATTAAGATAATCGCTATCATGTTGCGTATACTATATGTTTGTATATGTGTATTTGTGTGTGTTGTGAACTCGTACTCGACTCGTACGCGTAATCTAGAGTTCTTTTTTTTTTTTAATTCTTTTTCGTTTTTATTATAACAAATATAAAAGATAAAACACACAATATAAAATAACAGGAAAATGTTGGGGTCGCGATTAGCACCTAAGTAGTATCGTATTTATCAAGTTTTCGTATTAGGTACCTCTCTACCTACTCTTTTATTTTATTTTATTTTATTTATTTTTTTCATTCGTTCGTTGATCGTTGGTTTTCGTATGTACTGTAAGACTCGAAACCAACAACAACGACGACGACGACGAGCTTTACAACATGTAGTAAGTTGTTATCTACTATGTTGGACCCCGCACTCCCTTTGGTATCTTATCAAGTCAATCAGACGGAGGAAAAAACATACCTACGAAGGTATGTATTTGTCGATGAAATTAACTCGACATTTCCCTTCGTAATACTAAGAGCCTCCTGCTCTCATTGAATGAAAATTCTTTCAAGTACTATATTATGTACTGATACTGTCAACTGTAGCAACTACGTGTATACGACCTTATAGTCTCGCCCTCTATACCGGGTAAAATTCCGTCGAGTAATCGTTTATAATTTTTTTTTTTTTTTATCATTGTATAGGTAATTAGGTATACGATGATGGACGTATTGGAGTGAACAGCGCAAGTGCGCACATGTTCGCAAAATTTTCCAATACTCAGCTGAATCGTGTGAAAATTTCGTTTGTAAATTTTTTTTGCCAACATCTCGCAACTGTATAAATGTTTAAGCTGCATATGCATAGTACATACGTAGACGTATATAGTAGTTAGTGGTCATATTACACTATATTGTATGTAATGTAAGTAAGTATGTCCTTAAATGTCCTACACCTAGGTGTACAATCATGAATATAAATTTCGTTTTTGATCGCATTTACGTACTTATGTATGTATGTGAGTGTACAAGGAAATGTACGTAAATATGGATAGTTCGCATTCCAGCGAAATTAAAATTTTTTTCATTCAACGTTATGCAATTTTCGCATTGGTATTCGATCGAATGTATGGTCACACGTATTCTTCTCCCGAGAGGAATTTTGCAAGTGTAATGAGAACTCGTGATATATGATACGTTAATTAAAAATGCGCGCTATTGGTATTTGTGATCATCCTCTATGCACACGGAAGATTTTAAATATGCGACAGTTCTTTTAGAATGTCAGCGATCGAAAACTTTCAGTCAAGCATTCGGTGATGATAGTTTATGACTTCAGGTACTTTATATTGTATAATCATGTACCCTGAGGATAATTTTTCTCTCGAGTAATTATTACCTAAACTAATCCCTGGAATTATAATGTAAGCTATATTTTCAGGCGATAGATGTACATTAGAAATAATCTGGGATGGGTGAATAAATATAAATTCAAAGGTCTGAAATTTTCTTAACAAAGGTCCCGATCAATTTTAATTAGTATGTTGCATAATTGCTTTCAAATTTAAATCAGTTATTGTTGTCAATGATTTGTTGACTCGGGGAAAATTTCCCTTCCACATTGAGCGTACCCAATAAGGTGGTTCGTTATAGATTTTTTCAAAAATCGAAACGCCATAGGTGATGATGGTCGGGAAATGGTGTCCTTTTCGAGGCCATATTGAAATCGCAATTTTTTCGTATATTTAATGAGATATTTTTTAAAAAAACAGCTCAATTTGGAGGGGAGTTATGGAAGGAACAAACTCAAAAAATGAGGAAAACCGGCCAAATAACTACATTTTTAGGGCTGTGAGGTGTTGCTATAAGTCTCCAAAAGTCGATACCACCAAAAGGCACATCTAAGGGCCCTTACTAAGTCTACATACTAAATTTTAACTTCCTAGCTCAATTTGTAGGGGTGATGGGGGAGGAACAGCTCTTTTTGAAGATCAAAAAAAGGGAAAACCCTTCATATCTCCCCTACTAATTGATCTAGAAGGTTGATTTTTGGATATGCTATATAAATTTAGATAGTCTATCGATGGGTTCAAAAATGATCATTTTTTGCAATTTAGGTCCTTCAGGACTCCCTCTCCCAAATTTGGGTATAACTGAATTTTGACTCGAATTCAACCTCACTCCAAAATATCAAATCTTTCAACAATCCAAGCCTATTTACCAAATTTGAGCAATTTTGGTCGGTATGGAGCTGAGTAAATGATTTTTAGTTTCAGGGAGTAAAATAAATAATAATAAATATCTGACATGGCCCAAAATGGTCGTAATGGTATTCTACAAAAAATTTAAAATTATGAAAATTCGTTCAGAAATGTCATTTAGCTGCTCAAAACGCAGTGTAGAATTGGAAAGTCGCTTAAAAAGTTGCATGAAAAATGGATACAAACTTCAAAAAACGTCAATATTTGACTCTCATGATACAACTCTCCCTCATCTTGTACAAAAAAGAAAGGTAAAAAAAAGAAGAAAGCCGTTCTTATCGCTCTTCCTAATTGATCTTGGGAGCTGACAATTTTGGATTGTTTACCGAGTGACTCAAAAAGAAACTATTTTTTGTGATTTTAGCCCCTCAGCATCCTCTTCCCCAAATTTGGGCATAGCTGTATTTTGATCCGAGGTAATCTTCACTCCAAAATATCAATTCCGGCACCAATTAAAGCCTATTTTCCAAATTTGATCGATTTTGTTAGGTATCGAGGTGAGCAAAACGGGGTGAGGGGGGGGGATAAGTAGGTCTTTTAAGGTCTCAAAACGGATTCTTAGACTCACCCCCCCCCCCTCGCCAGCTGTAAGTCGATGGACTGTAATAGCCTGGTTTTCTCTGAAAGTATGACATAGAAAATTAGGCTAAAAAAGACAACAAATTTAAAAGGAAGTTTTGAAAATTTCTGTAGCGAAATGATAAAGTTATCAACACGTTAAACCATCTAATCTATGAAAGGCGATTTTCAACTCCTACTTTTCCCTCAATAGGGTGTGAAATAGCAAAAAAGTACGAAATCGGAAAAATATAAACGTTTTGAGAACCCTTGAACCGAAGAGTTATGAACAGAAAATCGTCTGTAATCAGTTGGATGAGTTATAATATCTATAATCCGCTCATTCAATTTGTCTGAAAAGTTTTTTTCAATTTTTTATAGATATTTTTATTTTTGGAAACAAAATACCCAAGTGTACGAAATAATGGTACTTCTCGTATGATCTCTCAAAAGGGTGGCTCAAGGTTGATAATTATCTATAATGATCTCCTCGATGGAAAGTAGTCGTATTAGAGCTGATTTTAGTGAAATTTTTTGTGAAATTTTCTTTTGAATTTTTATTCCAAGTTTTGAGTCTTTCAAAGTGACAAAGCAAAATTTCTGCGAGTGTCACAGTCTAAAATTTCTATAATGTTTATTTGTACCCATTTCACAACTGTTGATCCCCACTCTGTTGTCTATCTTTGGAAGTGGCCGATTTTTTTTTTCGTTTTGAAATGCAAAACGATTCCTCTTCCTATGTATCCAATTAATGCTAACGCTGGATTATATGACACTTCGTAGCTGAAAAATTTTCATAAAAAGTTCATCGAAGTGTATGAAAAGATTTTCAAATTCCAAAGTATTTTTAAATATAAATTATTAGTGTACTGGATAAGAGCCAACATTGTTCAAATTCTACCGGTAGGCTTGATTCTCAAATAAATTTATGTTATTAAAGTTTGAACGATCTACGGTAAAAATTTTTGGCTGAAGGTGGTTGAAGGTAATTCCATTAAAATTTTCTATGTCAGTCAATGAAAAGTTGAAAAAGGTGTAAAAAAACTCGAAACTTGAAATTATTTTTGTCGGCGTTTACGATAATTTAAAAAGTTTTTTCATTATTTTCATACACCTTAATTGCGGTTTTTGTAGTATTCAACACCATTTAAACAATTTTTTCAATGGTACTTGTAACGTTTTACGTCGTATTTAAATCTTTTCGAAATTCTGTCGATATTTTCTGATGTTTTAAACGTTTTCTAATACCATTTGAATTTAATAAAGCGAATCCTTATTAATATGAAAGATGAAATTATTACCTGAGAGAGTATACGTCCAATCAAAATGATTATCAATCATTGATTCTTGATATACTGTTGAGATTTGCATCACTAGCTTTACGAGCTGTCCTATAATGATGATCGATATTTTTTCACGTGTTACGAATACCGCGCATTTAGATATTTGTATTTTTAGACGAGTCATTTATTAAATTACTGATAAAACGAGTTAATTATCAATCGCCGAAATCGGGATTCTTGTATCGGCGATAAGCGAATTAACCATGCATTAAATGATTTCTAATCATTACGAACGACGCCACACGTATACATTCATATACTTACCTGAGCTGATACTCGAAAGAAAATTTACCATATTCGCGTTGCATGTTTATTTGTATGTATTACTTATATCAATCAAATAAACGTAGTATAGAGATGTAGATAGGCATACGTATACTACTTCTGCAGACGATATTTACTAAAAATTTATTAACCGTAGAAGCTATTAATTTTCACTTTTATCTAAGCGTATAGAATCCATTTATGTAATGTATCCAATGTGTGTATGTACTTATACGTACGTACGTATACGATCCGTTAGTATATTCGTTTGGGCGTACAATCTCGTTTCGTGTAATAGTATCGTATCCATATAATATCATGGTTTCGTAATAACGTTAGGCGAAATTTAACGCGCCAAAAATAAAAGTAGGAAAAAAAAATTGCTGAAAATTGGCGGAACGTAGATTGGCCGGCGGCGTAATTCTATCGTCACTCGGTGAATTAGGATTTTCGCCAGCGAGACATTAGGCCAATTTAGTAACCCCTTGGAAAATTTTAAAAAAAACACGAAAAATAATTAATGCCTAGTGAAATGATGGATATTAAGTGTCAGGAGAATCGGGTTTGTTCAGGCCGAACAAACAAGCTCCAGTTGTAGAAGAGAGCGCGATCACGTTGGTGATTAACGAGCGCGCCGCAGACCAGAGAGCGAAGAGTACCCATAGAAAACGCGTTAACGGCGAAGGTAAGACGCGAAGAGCGAGTATTGTTATGCGGCGGATTAGGTATGTGGTGGCATATCCATACCTGCCTTTTGGACACGAACGCTTATACCACATTGTAACCTTGAAAAATCCAGTTAGCCACGGTCCATTCTCCAGTTCACGGCTGATATTCTCTGCTTTACTATGGCTATCTGTCTCTCTTCTCTTTCGTTCTATGTGTATACGTGTAAGTGTAAGCTTATGTGTATGTAATGTACGTGTACCTCTACCTACCTACCTACTCACTTGTACTTACCATGCATCTCTCTAAAATACCAGTACTTTTACATCTTACGAGATGAAAAAAAAAACATACTACTACGCGAACTGCTACTTCGCTTAGAAGAGCTATCTTTTCTTATTCTATTTGTATGTGTGTGTGTATAAGTATATTAATATATTATTGTATTCGGTGTGTGTGTTGGTGCGTATAAACAGAGATGGGATGTGCAATTGTGTGGTAAACGTTTATTACTTCAATTGTTCGACTTTTTTCTTTTTATTATTATTTTTCCTTTTTTTTTTTTTTTTTTTTTTTTCCTTTTTTTTTTTTTTTTTTTTCGTCTTGTGTATTTCTGCAATGTTATACGAGTTTTTTTTTTTTTTTTTTTTTTTTTTTTTTTTTTTTTCGTCTTGTGTATTTCTGCAATGTTATACGAGTATGTCTACTGCTCCGAGATACGCTCACTTCTTCGCAATTCTAATGTTTGAGTTTGAATATTTGTAGTAGCTGCTTGCAAAATCTTAGAATACCAAAATACCACGAATTACCAAAATTACTTGTATTTATACTACCATGATTTAGCGAAGCATCCGGTGTTTTTAAACAACTGATTGTAGTTAAAATGAATTTCCCGATGTATTGATTACTGCAAAATTATTCCATATATCTGCAAATATTACCCGATATTTTGTCAAATTATTAAAATTATTGGTAAATATTGTAATTTAACTTAAATTATTGATATTTTCCTGCAATTATCACAACAGTAATCGGCATTTAGGCATTTAAGATTAATCATAAGATGAATGTGTATTTGTGATGAACTACCTTGGAAAGCATTCAGGATAACCAATATCCTTGTTAATTGCGATAGAAGCGTTCAAATTTACTGAAAATTTTCCATGTTTTTGTAACTACCCTGAAATATTAGAATTTACCAGCAATTCCTAACTTTACCGGTAATTAGTAGAAAGTCACAAGATTTTAAATTACAAATGTTACACTAATTTCTCAAAAGTATTAGAAATTACTGGTAATTACCAGAAATTGTCAACTTCACCAGTAATTACCGGAAAATGTGGTAACTTACACGGTAATTATCAATATTAAGGTAATTACCTCAAAGTACTGAAACTTGACCGTATCTACATATGTTACGGTAATTACCGAAAATTGTTAGAATTTATCCAGAAATTATCAAAGGCTTGATGCTTACTGGATAGTGTTGAATTTAGGAGTAATTAATGATGTTACGGTAGTCATCAGAAATTATTAGAATTTACCAGTAACTGTCTATGTTATGTTAATTATTGGAGAAATTTTCTAATTTACCTACTGGTAATTACGAGTGTTGGAGGAATCACTGGAAAATTATCTCAATTTAGTGGTAATAACGTGTGATACGAAAATTATCGAAAAGGTGTCTCATTTTATTAGTAGTTATTAATGTTATGGTAATTATCAGAAAGCAATAAAATTTACTGGTAATTACCTATGTTCGGTAATTATTTAAGGAACCTTAAAATTTATTATTAAAAAGGTGTCTCAAATTATTGGTAGTTATTAATGCTATGGTAATTACCAGAAAGTAATAAATTTTTCTGGAAATTATCAATGTTACGGTAATTATTTGAGAAACGTTCAAATTGATTGGTAATTACCAGTATTATGATAGTTACTATAAATTTATCTCAATGTACTAGAAATAACATGTGATGTAATAATTACTGATGACGTGTCTTACATTATGGGTAGTGATAATGTTATGGTAATTACCAGAAAGTAATAAATTTTACTGGTAATTACTGATGTTGCGGTAATTATTGGAGAAATGTTCAAATTTTTTCTTAATTATCAGTTTTACGGTAATTGCTGAGAAACCTATCTCAATTTACTGGTAATGATATGCGGTACGATAATTACTGGTAAATTGTCTGTAATTATTGGTAATTACTTACGTTACAGTAATTACCAGAAAGTAATAAAATTTACCGGTAATGACCAATTTTATGATGATTATTGGAGAAAAGTTCAAATTTATTGGTAATTACCAGTGTTATGGTAATTACCAGTAACCTATCTCAATTTACTGGTAATAACATACGATACGATAATTACTGATAGCGTGTCCGTAATTATTGGTAATTACTTACGTTACGGTAATTACCGAAGTTGAATTAGCCTCCGAGTTTAATATGAATCCTGCTGAATTTTTTTAGACACTTTAATACCACGATTGCCATGTAATTACGGTAATTACGGTATACGTATTCTTAATGGTAATTATGGTGAGATTACATGTAATTTTTCTTCGATTGGGACTTCCTTCTCTGGTAATTACCAGCTTTTGCAGTAATATATCGATGAATTTACACGTGATCGATCTTCCTGCAATCAATTTTTCTTCTCAGATTCGTTCGCTTTGAATTCTTTTTCCATCTTTGATCAAAATTGGTAGTTTTTCTCGAATACCGAACTCCAACTAAGTATGTATGTAGGTCCAAGTGTACAAATGGTACAAAATAGTTTAGATATTCATCGTATGATGGATACGCGACGACATCGACATCACGATCATAATAAGGACCACGTTATCGAAGCATATGGCAAATCGGTCTCCAGTTTAGTGGTTAATTGGGCAATTAAGTCGATAAAAAATTTCGCTAAAGAAAGCGGTTAAAAGTTGGCGCCATTGCGGTACTTAAACGTTACGATACGCAAAAGAATGCACGCCGTAGCACGTAGGCACGTGTGTTTTATAAAGTACATCGAGGCAACAAAAAAAAAAAAAAAAAAAAAAAAAAAAAAGTTAACACAACGCGTAGTGGAGTCTTACTCGTAGAGTCGTCGTTGTCGCCGCAATAGATTAGGCACGTAGCAGCTAATATATTAACTTCTTTGTTTCAACGAACGTATAGATGAGTGCGCTAGTTAAGTACTAGAAAAAGAGAGAAAAATACAATGATGAAGGTACGAAGTGTACGGCGAAAGATATAGAAAAAACTGTACCTATTACATATACTGTAGGTGAAGTAGAGAGCGAAAAATCCAGCGACGACGAGTGTAGAGTAAATGAGTCGAAGTGAGAAGAGAACGAGAGGGATGCTGAAAGCTAATGTGTGTGTGTGTGTGTGTGTGTGTGTGTGTGTGTGTGATGTACTCTTGTATGGGTTAGGTACGAACTTACTACCAGAATCTTTAGTACTTCGAAATGAAGAGTGCTACCTTATTGTGCTGCATGCTGTAGGAGTAGGCATAATCTAATGGAACTTTTTTACGTCGCCTAGCGTAAAGTTTAACAATGAAAGAGGCGTAATTGTGTCGTGTCGTGTCGCGTCGCGTCACCGAAAACATTACCCTTATCGAAAACTGGAGCTACTTGTCTTTCATTATACCGCGAGTGCTAATCGTGTATTATCGTCGATGATACGACGATGAATATTTTTTTACTTTCAACATGAAAATATGTAGGTATAGTAATGGCGGTAAATTGATCGTAGTCCTAAAGCTTTGCAGAACACGGTTGTGACGAATACAACCTCCCACGGTGTGTTTTGACCATATATATATATATATTATGCGTTTTACACTAGTTTAAGAGCTGAAGATTTGCAATATCTGCCTAGATACCTTTTTTAAAAGTATACATACCGATGAGATAAAAGTATGGAAGAAGTCTGGTTTATATGGCACAAAAGGCATAGGCAAGAAGCTGCTATTTGTTGTAAGGCTTCTGGATATACGATTGTCTGGAATTCCATAGGACGACATAGCTTTGATCGTATTTTAAAATATATCAATTGTATGCTAATTAGGTGTCTGAGTAATGCGCGCTTTTTATATCGCGAAAGCGAGCGGTTGGATCGACGTTCGGTGAGACGATTCGACGCGACGATCCGAGCGTAGGATTCTTTCGTTCGCGGATGATTGAAGATGCGAGGAGATCCTCCTATACATGTAGTTAGATAGGGTAGAGCTAGAGATACACTTAAGATGACCGAAATTAACGAATTAATGACTCGTTTATCGTCGGATAGATATTTACGCACCTCGGTCTGTACAGGTATACGTCGTGTAATGTTCACACGATACATAAGTACATATTATTTAGCTGGCCAGGTATCCCAATGTATCGTTGCATTTGAGCTTATTATGTATGAAGGCGCAACGTAGCGCAGCGCAGCGTCGCATCGAACACTGCATTTGACCGGATTGTGCGCTCTGCGCTTTTAGATCACGTCACGTTTTTCAAATATCCCGAAGGCCGACCGTGTTATATGGAGGTTTCCCCGGACACCTAATATGATAGCTTCGGAGGCGTTCGATCATCGTCGCCGCACATACTCATCTTCACGCCTGATCGTAACGATTTTACACGATATATACGGTCGAACGAGCGCGTACTAGCTATGATAATAGGTATTTTGTACGCGTACTGTCTGATCTAGTATGCTAAGGTGTTTGGTACAAAGCACGTTCTTTCAGCTAGGTAGTAATTTAACGTTCGTTTGTTTTAGATTAACGTAAGGATTATGTGTGGAATAAGGGATGGGATCGGGTAATAGGTGTGATGATGGGTTTAAATGATCGCCGCAGGCAAAAGCGAAAGGAGAAGGGTAGGTTTGCCGGTATCCGGGTTTTAAAGTGAAATTTTTCAAACGGTGCTGAATATTATGGAAGTTGGGTGTCGTTTTGAATGTTTGAGTGCATCTGCGAACGGGTTAAAAACATGTACGTCGAGTTGCAAAATTTTTCACAGCAAAAAGTTGTATTCAGAAAATAAAATAAACGAGTAAAATCCTCCCCCCTTCCCCACCCGGGATAAATTGATGGATACTGAAGTAATTGGCAGATAAAATGGTTTAGCTTCCTCTGAAATAATTTTATCACTGAAATTTCTACCCTCGTCTTCAACAGAAAGCATTGAGGAAATTTCAAGCAGATAAAACTTATAACTCTTATAAAAATGGAGGTAACAAGAGGAAAGAGATAATGGATGCTGAATCTGCAGCCCACGTCATTTACGTAAATTAAACGTTACGTAATTTACAAACAAAATTTTTTATCCAAAAATACTTCTCCTATTGCCAGAATTTAACTCTAGCTCATTGATTTCTCAGTATCTAAGCGAAAATCTGCTCTAAATGTGAAGTAATTTTGCGCTAATTTCGAAAATGGCAGCGTCAATGGTGAGGTAGAGAGGTAAAACCTCCCGCTTTGGTTGAATGTTTTCTCAAAAAAAGTGTGAAAAGCGTAAAGATACCATAATTTGATTTTTTTTCAAATTTTCGCATTCTTTCAAGTGTGAAATCAAATTTAGAATGATTTGTTCATAATTTAAAGCGCAAAAGCGAAAAATTCGCACAGTTTGAACAAGTATTTTACTGTTTTACTATTTTTGAACTGTAAAAATTACATTTCCAATGATATTTCCATTATTTTACACCTCGTAATTAAAAAATTGAGCAAGTTTTGCAACTTCGAATTGTAAAATGACATTTTATATACTTTTTTTTATTATTTTAGCCCTAACAAGTTGAAAATTAAAACCTTCAATATTTTTTTTTCAGGTTTTTAACCTGATTTTTTATGACATATTGTCGATGAAAACCATGCTATTACGGTCTATCGATCTACGACCGATGAGGAGGGGGGGATATCAACAATATCCATTTTGGGGTCCTAGAAGACAACTACAACCATTTTTAGCCTCATCAAATATTTATTTTTACCATTAAATCATTTGCTCAGCTTGATACCGACTAAAATCGATCAAATTTGAAAAAATAGGCTTAAATTGGTGGCGGATTTGATACTCCGGAGTCGGGATGACCTCGGCTCGAAATTTAGTTGTGCCCAATTTTCAGTGAGGGGGTGATGAGAAGCTAAAATCGCAAAAATTGTTCCCTTTTTGAGCCAATCGATAGATAATCTAAAGTTGTATAACATATTCAAAAATCAGCCTTCTTGGTGAATTAAGAGTGGAGATATGAGGGTTTTTCTTTTTTTTGATTTTGAAATTGTTGTCCCCCCTCCTATCTTTTCTCCAAATTGAGCTAGGAAGTTGAAATTTGGTGTGTGGAGGTCTCGAATTTTCAGCTTCATTGCACCCTCCTCCCCCTCCCACAACTCAGAAAGGGTTGTTTTTTGTCGATTTTTCTCATGTTTTGAGTTTGTTCGTGCTCCTCCCCCCCCTCCCCGATCGGACTACGAAGTTTGTATGTAGATTTGATGTAGATCCTTGATGTGATTTTTGGATGGTGTCGACTTTTTTATTTCATTGCAGCCTACGTAATGTTTTTTTCAATTCACGTTATTATAATATTACACGAAAATCAGACTGAAAACGCATCGTTTTGCGATGTTTTTTTTTTTTTTTTCGTTTTTATTTGTTAAACTACGAGACATTTCTTTCATTTTTTGTTAGCCGGTGATTAAAAATTAAGGTTTTCAAAGTTTTTTTCAGCTATAAAATGACATTTCAAAAGATGTTTTTACTATTTTACAAACGAAGTTCGAAAAACTAGCACAATTATTGCTTTCTGAACAGTTTTTTTGTTCACATCGAAAATTTGATCTATGCTGTTCTATTTTTCTTTGAATGGAAAAGTGAGATGGGGTGATTAAAACAACCAGAAATGCGAATAAGAAATAGGATATAGAAAGGTTGAAAAAAAATGATGTAATGAAATTCAAGCAACCATTAAATATCCTGAATTCAGTTTTAGTCGCTAAAACATGAAAATTTGTCAGGGTTTCTTCGTTGTTTTGTTTGTTTGTTTATTTATTAATTAATTTACTTTTTTTCTAAAGGCGATAACTCGAGTAGAAATGGCCCGATTTTGTTGAAATTTTCGCCACAGATTCGAATCGTGACTCTGTTTAATTATGTTTTCATTGGTTTAGATTTAGCCTACTTTTTAGGTCCATCTATTGGGATGTTCGAGTCGAGTATTTTTCTTAATTTTAATATGTTTTTTCTATATATCGGACCGGGAATTGGGGTTGTAAAATTTTGAAATGGCCATCTGATGGAAATCGATATATCACTGTTTGGCATGCTATAAATACAAGCTGCATTCTAACAAACGCAGTTTCGATCCTATCAAAGTTACACGTGACTAACGCAAACGTCCTGATCAATATCGTGTTTTTTTAGTATTGAATTTTATTTTCGATGCATCGGTCTTCTTGAGGATAATGCAAAGATTTAAGTTGCGGGGTAATTTCAATTGACTAAAGATCAGACTCGTTGCGCTTGTTGAGCCTAACTAATTGCGAGGAAGGGAAGGGGATCGCGTTGATATTACTTAACTTGAAATGGGTACGAAACTGCAACATATTCACTATACGAATCTGAAGGATAGGTGCCTAAGCCTGTAACAACAATGTGGTAAAATATAGCGGCAGAAAGATGTTAAGAAAACGTCATTTTACGAGCCGACTATGAAGCTGTTTCAGTGTAAATGTTACCATATTGTGTAGTGGGTAGGTATAGGTAAAGATAGCTACGTTGAATTAAAAAAAAAAAAAAAAAAAAAAAAAAAAAAACGAGGCGCGAATGAGAGCGTGAGAGAAAAGGCTATAGCATCGGAGAAGAGTGAGTGAAATAGTGTGGCAGGGAGTGAGGAGAGGGAAAAAAACACGAAGTATGTATAGTACATACTCTGACTATAGGTGCTCGTACGTACGTACGTATAGTATACGCGATAATATGTATTTTTGGTACAGTATGGTGCATATAGAGCGTTGACCTTTACCGGGGGAATAGTTTGGCATGTGTGATGTGATGCGACCAACGGCGGTGTGGCTATGATGGGCTCAATATGTTTTTGTAACCGAAGGAGCGAGCGACGGATAAGCAAACGGCGACCAAGTAACAGTCGGTACCTATTTAATTATGTGGCGCTAAAAAAGTATACTTACTTACGGGTACCCGGTGTAGTTCGAATAAACGGGTATTTATTTATCTTTTTTTTTTTTTTTTTTTGCCAACCTCCCTAGGAGATGCGATTATCGCTGGAATTGACTGCTGCTGCTGTTAATACTCGTACATTGTTGTTGCTGTTAGAGATTTTTTTGGATGGGTTAGTAAATTACGCTAGAATGATTTGATTTTTTTTTACGAACTTGGAGTATATTCTGTGTATGTATGTAGAGTCTCGCTGCGTGTATATCCTGGTATTTTTTTTATTTTTATTTATACTTTTTTATATACGAGTGAGTAAGAGTGTGTGTGTGTGTAAATAATTTTTACGTTGTATAAACGACCGATGATAAAATGGCAGTAAAAAATTTTCTAAGGTATTTGAATTTTTAATAGTTTAGACGAACGAGGCTCTCTATAGGAGGCTATTAAATCGACAACCACGACGATGATGACGACGTCTACAACGACGACGACGACGACGACGATGGTGATGATGATGATGATGATGATGAGGGCTACGAGGACGACGATTCGGGTTGCATTCGTAGTATAATATGTAGTATGTATAATGTATTATGCGAGCATTAAGTACCCCGCGCTTTGTCCCAAACGTATATAAAATGTTGCAATTGAGTCATAAAAATTATATAGTACATATATCGGCGAACCGGGGATAAACGTTGGCGAGTATATTTTGGATCACGAATCGCGAAGCGGCGCGCCGCTGTAAATCGTCTAGAATGTAAGTAAAGTTTACACTCGTGAGATATTTACGCGGATGCGAACTATTAATGCGGAGTTTTTAATGGATTGGGCTCCAAAATGTAGTAGATAAGGAGGCAGTGAATCGATGAGTGCATGGTGTGTAGAATAAGGTGTCATTTTATCGGCAGCCCAGCGATAAATGTTGCTTAGAGCTGAAATTGTTTCAAATCATTCGGTCATCAAGAAAAGTTGCGGCTTTAGAGACAAGCAGGATTTCTATAGCTCCCAATTCTTATCTTTCTTCCGAATAGAGAAGCTTTTGTATGAAGAAAATTTTAAAATCTGTCCTCTTCATTGCAGTGTTCAGGAAGTTCGATTTGCTCGACGACAACGCCAACATGGCACTCGAAGTTCAGAATGTGACTCCCTAGCGAGCAACGATACTTCACACCAATGACACGTGGTATTTAGTTACTCATCTACGGGCTCTCCTTTGTAAAGGAAGTTAAACTTTATTCAGTAGCCACATTAAATCTATGTTTTCCACAACGTAAACCGTGTAGGAAAATCACATTTTACCATTGTTTTAAATTATTTATTTTTTTTTTATTGAATAAGCAATAGAAAAAAGTAAATAATTTCAAAAAATACGGTCGAGTTAGCGTACGATTTACTCACTACCACGCGTCTTTGGTGGGATAGGTTGTTACGCGCTCGGAAGTCACATTCTTGACATCGAGTACTTTGTGGCATAAGTAATAATATCAACTCGAAGGGATGAAATTTTAAAAATCATTTTCCATAACATTATGGTACATTCTAGCGGTGTGCTGCAATTTTAATTCTAAATTTTTTTTCGCTGTCACCCTAAACAAGGTATATGGTACATAGATATTAAAAATGTGGTTTGAGAGAAATAAAAATTACGTAGGTTTCTCGGGTTCCTTGTAAGGTGAGTCGAATTTTGCGTCTAGAAATTATCGAACAGGTGTACCACAATTGTTAAAAAATAACCTTTGGAATTATGCGATAAAAATTATAGCTCGGTAGTTTAATTTTATCAATTTGCAAAATTGACTAAAAGTTCTAAACTTTCAAAAAAATCGAAATGTTTTCCAAAAATGGAATTATTACATATACCAGATAATCTGCATTAACCTTGCTATGCTTATATCAGTGATAGGTCAACTCACGAAACTGGTATGTATAATGGTTAACATACCCAAACATTGAAGGGACTGAGATATACTACTTTCAAAATTTCATTTCAACCCAAACACTCCACTCACTTTGAAAATTCATTGGAAAAAAACTAATAACGATAAAAATTCGCTGTTTGCTCTAAAACAAAGTGCATACTTTCAGGTATGTGTGGTATAGGAATCAAAATTGTGGAGGGTGAGGGGGCGGAGTGATTCGTAAAATATGACAAAATGAAGGCAAAAAAAATATGACGAAAAATTTGTAACTTTTTTAGTTTTTTGTGAATAATTTTTGAAAAAGTTATTACGAGCATCTTATTAAAAAATTTTACAATGAACGGGAGAGCATCTTGAACTCAAAGGGTGAGGTGGTAACCCCAAAGGTTGCATTTATACGGAGAAAAAATTATGAATTGAAAAAAAATTTTTGGGGACGAAAATGAGAAGGAAATTTTAATTTTTAAGATGAAGGAATACAAGGAAGCGACTATGCTAAAAAAATCAAGAGTGGGAATGAAGTGGTTTGCAAACTGTGCCAATATATGTATAAAAAATGTGGTTAAAAATTTTCGAAATTTTTCAGTGATTTGAGAATAACTTTTGAAAAAGCTATTGTGAGCTGATCAGTAAAAACCGTTGAAATGAGTAGGAGTACACCCCCACTCAATGGCTTGAGCAGAAACTCTGAAGGTTGCTTCCCGACGAGAAAAAAAAAATACATCGAATATTAAAAAATGAAAAATCGCTGATTTTTAAGAAAAAAATTGATTCATTTCAAAATTTTATGTTTTTTTCTTTACTGTAAAGCAACTTTTAGCGTTTCTGGTGATTAATCTGCGGTGAAATTGAGATTTTGCACTAAATCATCTAAGATTGATGTTCTACATCCATTTCAAGAAGGCGTTTAGCAAAAAGAATTTCTTACGTACGTAGTTTTCCGGAAAAATGTGGAGAAAACCTGATGTGTAATAATTCAATTTTAAAATCATTTTCCGCCTATTTTTAAAAAATTTTTGAAAATTTTAGAACTTAGAGAAATTTATTTAAATTAAAGAGCTGACATTTTTACCATACCATTTGACGCTCATTTCGCAAATTTTGTAAAACCGCCGTTTACAAATTTCCAAAAAAAAAAAAAAAGAAATAAGCCCACCATAGGTATTTAACCCTTAACCCTGCACAGACCGCCATTTAAAAAACCACTTGGTGCCAAGAACGGCACTACCGTGTATTTTTAATAGAGATTTACTGTTATGTGCCAAATTTGGCACTTGGCTATGTATTTTTATTTACACCTCAATGCATGCAGTATGCATTTCCTAATTTATTAAATATTCAGGCATTTTGAGACAGTATTTGGAAAAATTGTAGTGTTGTTTTTAGCTCAAGGCGGTTTTTTTTTTTTGGAAAAAAAACATTATAGTGCCATTTTTGGCACCAGGTGGTTTTTTGACTTGAAATTGCATTGTAGTGCAGTTTTTGGCATGAGGTGTTCTTTGCAAAGTTAATAAGTAGGCCTTTGTCCCAACTATACATCGATATGAATTTCAAAATTTCTCCTGAAATATGTTGTTAAATTAGAATTTTTCACTCTGGAAAACGAAGCTTTTCATTGTGATGACGATGAGGAGGATGGCGATGTTGATGTTGATGGTAAGGAATTTCCCTTCCGCCTGAATTATCTGTTTTTCGAAAAAAAATGGCCATATATCTTCCATCTTATGAGAATTTTAATGAGATAATCGATCTCAGATTCACCGCTTCAGCAGACCATTGGCGAGTCTTCGAGAATAAAATGTAAATACATACATAATCTTTTACGAGGAAGAAGACGTAAAGATAAAATAAACGGCTACGGTGACAGGTTTCTAATCCTATGTTTGGGTGGCTAGATACTTCCACCAGTCTATGCTGCTCTACCTCTATGCCAGAAGATAATCCGCAGATAGATACACACGTACACGTAGGTAGGTTAGCTGTATACATGCGTAGTACTCTTCTCAATAGTGCTTCCGTTTTTTTATTTTTTTTTTTTATTTCACTTTCTAGTCTTTTTAAAGCGTATTATTTTGATACACACACTCGTATACGTACGATTATCTTTACACGTTTTATAAATGATGGTGAAAAAAACTAAACCCTCTACTGGATAAAGGTTGCTTGTCTTAGCGGCGGCGCATGTTTAAGAAATACGAGACGTTTTATTAGTACCTTGTGTACCTTTTAAAGCGAAATATTTTGATAGGTGGGAGTTTTTTTTCTTCTCTGTTGTTGTATCGGTTCAGTTTTCGTTTTCGTCGTCGGTAGCGTTTTGGTAGGCTGGAAATAAGAGCTGGATCGAAGCAAAGGTGTCAAAAAGGGCAATTTTTTCCCTCTACAATGAAAAAAATAAAAGCTAAACGAGGTTTCTTATTACCAGCAGTTGGACGATGCTGTCGTGTACGTATGCGAGTACAACATACGAGAGCCAAAGCGGTTGAAGGGTATCGACCCAGTAAAGGTTTTCGATTACGGTGCGAATTTATATTATTTTTTTAAACGTGTATTTTGGTAGTGCTATAAACAAATAAACGTAAATTACGGGGAAAAAATAGCTAAAAGAGCTAAATAAAAAATTCCCATAAGTGATGCGTCAGCTTGTACTAATGTATCGTTTGCAATATCAATATACCTGAACTACCTAGATTTTAAATATATGTATTCGCTGGTAATTTAGCAGAAGTTGCGATATAGTACTAAATTAGACCTGCCTTAATAGATTTACCATTCTGTATGCATTTATTTGTATTATATACACTGCGTCTTGCAGAGACATTCCTGTTACGTATTATGTATATTTGTACGTATATAATATATCGTCAAATATGTGTAGGACCTGTAGGTATACGATCACTGCTACCGGTGTCCTATGTCGATAATTGAGACAGAGAATACGAAAGGCGGATTAACAAATATATATATCTATATATGATAAGCGGCTAATCAAACGGAAACCATAATATTACCACGTCATTCGAGAGGCCTTTTACTGCATAGACCGTAAACTGTGGTAGTGACTTGGACTCGGTAGGGTGAGAAGGTCGCCTTTCGAGAATGTATCACGGTCACAGACACACACACACACATACGGCTAATATATTGATAATAAGGGAAGTTATCACCCTGTTATTATAATAATCGCAGCCCGTCTAAAGAGCTTTAGTACCCTATAATAATCCCTTTTCGTGACTGACAATTGTAATTTACACTCGTCAAATTCTCCTCTCATGCTGCTATTCTGCACCCTGCATAATAAACCTTACCTCATACGTATGTACTATTCGATGTAGCGAAGCGCCACGTGGGCGCGAGCTGGTACCTCTACTCAGTACCTAATAGACCTATGTACGTGTGTCTGTGTACGCAATGTACTTGGTATTTTTATACATGTTCGTATTCGTAATTTATGTGCCGGTGGTTGTCGTATAAATGTAGATGAGAGTATGCACATACTTCTGTAGTACATGTAGTATTATCGTATTAATAAACGAATGATGCACTTTCGATGGGACGGGCAGGTTGCATTGCGAATGATTTTTATTAATAAGTTCCAAGAACCTCGTAGAGTTTGGAACAATCGTATTTTGAATTTTGATCCTAGACGAACCCATCGCTCATTTTTGTCGTTTTATTATTTCAATATTTAAGCGAAGGAAGAGGTTTAGAAGAAATACAAAAAAATATGAAAGGTGTATGGAAGGGGAGTTCTGATGCATCAGAATCACCTTCAAAAAGTCGATATGTATTTCTTCTTAGTTGCTAATAGGTAATGAAAATACTGAAAAAATGGCAATTTGAAGGTAATAAAATTATACTAAAAATTACTCTCTTGTAGAATCTGAAAATTTTTACTTAATAAGATAAAATAAATCGTGTCTGAAAATACATTTTCAAGCTGTTAAAAATAAAATTGAATTAAATTAAAACATTCTGGAAAAATGTTGATTCATCAGATTTATTTGTCTATGATTTTCTCCCAAAATTGGAGAGGGAGCGGGGGGCGGCTAGGAAAGTTGTCCGATCGAATCAGTTCAGTATTACTAATTTTCAGATATTTAGAATTATGTATTGCAGTGCTGCCACAGACGACATGAAGTTGAAGAATGGCATTAGCATAGATGTCCAGTACGGACAGACTCAAAGTTCAATTATAACAAATGAGCAGTTTCAAAATTTTGATCTAATTACCAATTAAAGCGGTGGATCTTGTAGACAAAAATTTATCCTATATATTTTGTCGTTTACACATTTTGCCTATCTCTATTATCGAATGGGTAGCATTCGTTTGAATTTTATGAGCCCCTTCAAATAACCGAGATAGACACATTTTGTATGTAACTAATAATTTTGCAAAAGTTGCCTACTGCAAGATGTACTATTTGAAAGCACGATTTGGACAATTTTTTTTTTATTTTCATTAAGTTTATATTGTCCTCCCTCCCGCCCCCTCTCCGCAATGTGAAATTTTGAGAATGAAAAATTTTCCTAGATCGTGGTTTTGAATAATGGACCTTGTAGTGTACAACTTTCGCAGCATTTTTAATTATATACAAAATTTGCCCATTTCGATCATTTGAATGGGCTCATAAAATTCAAATAAATGTTGCCCCTTCAGTAATGTAGACAGGCAAAATGTATGCATGACAAAATTTGTAGGAAAAATTTTTGTCTACAAGATCAGGCGCATTTGTATTCGTAATAAGATTAAAATTCTGAGACTGCTTATTTGTTAAATTTTTAGATCTACCCATATCAAACTATCATAGTTGAACTCGTATCTGCCTGTAATACACATCTATACTAATTTCATTCCTTAAGTGCATGACGGTCTGTAGCAGGTTAGTGAAAAAAAATAGTAATTTCTGTTTCTCATGATTTATTAGACTCCTTGTTCTTTGACTGGCAAATGGAATTTCATTTTTTACATCTGCTAATTCCATACATATGAAAATTCAAGCACAAGAAATCGATAACAAGTTCGAAATTCGAGTAAATTATCATTCCGGTGAAATCGACATGCCTTTAAATTGAGTAGTCTGGAGCAGAGAATAATTCGCTAAATATTGGAAACAGGTTTTTGCGAACGTAAAATGCATTTTAAAATATTTTTGCCTTATCAGCAGCTAATTATTCATCGTAGTAAAATAAAAATTTAGGCTGCCAATCATCGAATAAAAAAAAATAGCCCAAACGCTATACTACATCCTTCCTCGCGATAATATATTCGCTGTTAAGATTTTTGTTTTTGAGAATGTGCATCTACCTGTAAAATTTTCTCACGGACAGATGGAACTGTTTAATTATTCGGTTTAATTAATTTAATTAATTTATTAAATTATTCATCATCTTAGTAACTTAGTAAGTTAATATTCACTATTTTTCTTATATCTTTTGAAAAATAGATCGTTGAATGAATAAAGAATGAAACCATATCCTCGTAGAAAGAAAGTAGGGCAGAAGAATACAAAAAAAAAAAAAAATACTTACCCAGTTTTTAATTTTTTATAATTTTTCATCATGTGGAGCTCTTTATCATTTTTTAATTTGAAAAAATTATCATCAAAGCAATGAAGACTATATTGAAATTAAGTGTGTAATGTTATTGCATGATATTGAAATATTGACAAATTTACCTCCACCCCATATACCCTTAGCCTAATCAATTTTCAACGCAGTATGCTTTTTATGAGAGTTTATAAAAAAAATACAGCTTACCTAGGTTTAGAATTTTTTCGCATTCGTTCACCTTCGTCGCATTTACACGCATCAGCTCATCCAGGAATGTTATTTGCTTGTTAATTGGGTGAGATGGGCGCTGATAAGTACCGCTACCGCGCCATAAGCTGTGCCTTGTTTTCTGTAATAGATATATGAGTTTGAGTATTTGTGGTAGTGATAGTATGGTTATTGGCGTGTAAATGCGCTTTCGTGTGTACCCTTAGTCTACTCGTAAATAATAGTGAAAAAAAATTTATTCACGGAGCTTCCTATAGGTATATAGTACTTTCCATTCAGCATTTTCATACCTATACCTACTGTTTTTAGTTACGTAGAGTAATGATGCCTCTGTATACTTCATCGTACTAAGTTTATTCGCTGGAAGAAGTGCCTTTTTTTAAAATACTTTTTAATTAAAAATTCTACCATTTTGCGGCTGCCCGTCTTCGGTGGTACCATTGGTACTTATTTGCTGTCTGCTGTCTGCTGTACATGTGGGTTTTTTCACATACCTTTCTTTCTTTTTTTTTTTTTTTTTTTTTTGCTTTTTCTTCTTCAATGAGAAACGATTCAATTAAAAGTACCTAGTACATAAAGTGACCATAATCAATTATTTTTTTTCAAATGGTTCAAGGTTTCAGGTGTATGCTTTTACCTGTGTGAGTGTGTGTGTTTTTTTGTATTGTTTGGTAACTTTTAGCAAGTATTTTATCAAACGCGTTGTCTGTGTAACTCCAAGTCTTATCAAAAGGGTTAAATTTCTTAGAAATTTTGAACAATGTGTGTGCAGCTCAATGCACCTTTAAAGGTAAAAAAAAATAGTCTAATCGATCAATTAGGCGCCATTGAGGCATTGATTTTGTGTTCGTTTATCAAAAAGGGTGTAGCTCTGTGTGATGGGTAAATAAGGATAGAGAAAAGTGAACGATATGGTTGAAATGATGACAAATTCATCGCCTAGCCACAGTGTACATATCATGTCCATGTGACTATTCGTAAGGTCGGACAAATATTTACTCTTATCTCGTTGTTCACGTTCAAAGTATACCTATACCTACAAATATATAAATCTGTTTGACTTGAGTCTGTGTGCGTGTGTATTTTTTCATCATATATTCGTGTCCGTTTACATATTAATCGCAGGTTTTCTACTACTTGGTGTTAGGTGTTTATTATATAGGTTTATATATCTTGTATACTATACGTATACAGTTGGTTAGTGAGTTATTTCAATACAAAAATCATTTCTTGTAGATATTTGTAGCATTAGGTAAGCTGGAAAATTCCCAAGTGTATCCAAGTACAATGGATTATAAGCGAGGATACTACGATGATTCTTATGTTTGTGTTAATTTGGTCAACGAAGCGAATTAAAAGTATTCGTTGAGAGATTGCAGGTGGTCGACTCGTATACTTGCATGTTTTACATGCGAAGTTTCTATTACATGTTTGCCTATTTTGGTACGTGATCTAGTCGAGGTATTCAAAATACTTGAATTAAAAATTTAGCTGTTTTGCCTTCCAAAAATCCTATTCATTGAATATTTTCATATCGCGATAACAATTTTAGGTTGATTTTCTATGTCATATTGTCAATAAAAACCAGGCTATTACGGTCTATCGACTTACGATGGGTTATGGGAATAGGGAATGCCAACAAAATACGTTTTGAGCACGTAGAAGACCATTATGACCATTTTTAGCTATGCCAGATATTTATTTTTATTATAACCCCCTCATTTGCACAGCTCGGTACCGAACAAAATTGATCAAATTTTGAAAATAATTTTTGATTGATGGCGAATTTGATACTCTGAAGTGGAGTTGACTTCAGGTCAAAATTTAGTTATGCTTAAAATTGTTGGAGGGGTATTTAGGGGCTAAAATCGCAAAAAATGTTCCTTTTTGAGTCGATCGATAGACAATTTAAAGTTGTATAGTATATGCAAAAATCAGCCTCCTGGGTCAATTAGGAGGTGAAATATAAGGGTTTCCTCCTTTTTAGCATCGAAAAAAGGCTGTTTCTCCCATATCTTCTCTCCAAATTGATCTAGGAAGTTGAAACTTGGAGTACGGACTTGGTAAAGGTCATAAATATGCCTTTTGAGCATTTCTACTTTTCAGGCCCATTGTACCCCTTTCTGGTTATTCCACGCCTATCTCCCATTCAATTTGAGCTAGGAAGTTGAAATGATATATAGACCTAGTAAGGACCATAGATATGCCTTTTGAGGTATCAACATTCCATTTCCTCTCCTTCAGCTAAATCCTGGCATGTGAAATTTTTTTTCTAAATTTTCTCATATGTATCCATCATTTTGATATAGAAAACATTTCACTAGCTATTTTGCAAAAATTTTGAAAAAAATAAATTTCAAACTCGAACGCTTGACAAAAATGTTCAAGTTTTTACTAAAACACAGAGATTTTGGGCTTTTGTACCATCGATGGTTTTGATCGATCTCACGATTGTCTCATAAATCAGCTCCAAATACAAAATTATCAACTGTTAGCAAATTACCTTAATTCTAATATTTCACGAAAATCAAACTGAAAAAACATCGCATTTATTATCACTCTAGCGATTGAAAAACGTTTCAAATTCATCTAGTCAACAAATGGAGCTGCTTTTGTTTGTCCAAAAGCTTACGATACCATGTCTGAATAATAGTCAAGGTTTTGCATGGCGAGGCTTATAAGGCCCTGAAATTCAAGAGTTTTCAATGTTTGATTGTTGATTTAATACGATACGGAATTTTTGCAAAATTTTCACGATAGATTCTATGATCTGCGTCCTTTTTCATGTTCATATTTTATGTAACTACTGAAATACTTTAATCTCTCACTTAACGATATTTTTTGATCGTTAAATTCAAAACTAGTTGCTGTTTCATTATTACTTTTTTTTTTTGTAAATAAAACTTTTCAACTTATAATCGTGTCGAAAATTTAGTTAATAGTGTCTATAAAACAACTTTTCAACACCATAATTAATTTTTATTGTCAGTCAATTTTTCCCCGCAACAATACGTTCGTGGTCGATCAATTAAATTCTTACCATTTCGAAGTAATTATATAATCAATTTTTAGTTCGAAGGGGTAGCAAATTATGCATAATGCTACGTTGTTTATGATGTAATGACTATTATTGCGCAATTTTAATGTAGAAATTGTATAGATGACAGAGAAATGGTATGTGAAGAAAAATGTAAAGAATTCTCAGTTCAGTGTACTTTTTTTATTTTTAATGAAAAATTCCTAGCTACGGAGAGAGCATCTTGTTGGTAAAATTTTATTGTAAATCGAAGATGAATGCAAAACGTGAAAAAAATTACCGCTCGTTGTAAATTTGAAAAAAAGAGGAAAAAATTTTAAAAGAGAATTTACCCCTTGCTCGTAAAGAAAAAAATGTTCGAAATGAGGAATTTCATTACTTCGAGTGAAGCGTGAAATCAAGCGTCAAAAAAATTACGCCTTCGAAAAAAATATCGTTCTGTATTTGAACAAAGCTCCACACTCTTCGCTCTTTCATCCAGTTTTCTCCTTCATTATGGAATTCAATTTGTGTTTGGTGGAAAGAAATATTTCAAAATGGAAATTTTTTCGTCCATCGTTGGTCGTATTTTTTTTTAATTCGGTAGAGTTTTTAGTGTTTCGTAAACTTCGTTTCTAAGTGGATGTGATCAGTGATTATTCTGCTTCTTTTGACTATATACGGAGAATATTCTTGTGTGTAAAAGATACCAAAGGCTTCAACTTTAAGTTTGAATCGTAAATTTTCGTAAAAAAAAAAAAATCTTAAAAAGCGAAACATACTGTTGAAATTATGGTCGTGGATTTTTCTATATACGTGTGGTTATTTATCGAATACAGTTATAAACTTAAGATCGAGCGAAACGAGGCACGTGTTAGTGTATCGTGTTTCAAAATACGAGCATACATGTATAAAGATTGTAAGACTTGGACCACCCGGTGAATAAACCTATTGAAGTTGTAGGTATTTATGGTAAACGTATTAAAAATAAGGGATTACAAAGCCAATGTTAAATTCTTACAGATTTCTTAATCGGAAATACAACATATCTGTCTCTGGGAAATGATTTTATTGCGGCGGAAAGCAAACGAGAGAAATATCGTGTAAAATGAAAACATTCGTTTATACGTAATACGTATGCTATGTTAATCATCCAAGAAAAGGTGGCGACAACGACGACAGACCCATAGACCATAATATATGCAAGTATATAGCACGTATGTTAGAGGAAAAAAGTAGGAGGTTGGAATATGGCAAAAATCATAGTGAGAGAGAGAAAGAGAGTTGGGTATAAACTGTACATACAAGTATCGTCGTCGGTTGCCATTTGTCGTTTTCATTTACTGTGCATTCTGGTATATGTTAAGTATATTGTATAGGTAGGTATATACAGGACACGGATAGAGTGAGACTCGATGTGTGAGCTCAGGCAACCGGAATAATTATAATATACACAGATTAGCGATTTATAATTGGCGGGTGAATGGTGTTGGTGTGTGTTTGCGCATGTAAAGTAACTATATGGGGAACCAGTTCGGTTGAGAGAGTATTTAGCTGGCGCGAGCGAGTATACCTACAGTTACGCCTTTTTTTCTCATTTCTTATTTCATTACCTTTTTTTTTTTCTTTCCTCTTTCGCGTATTGACGTCGAACCAAAGCCAAAGAAAAATACTGAGACACGCCTTGGTCCTGTGTCGAACGTATTTGTTAATTAACGAATTGACGACTGTTGGTGGTATCTGCCCCATGTCGAAGTACACTTGTCTTGGTAAGATGTATTCGTACTGGTTTAGATTCATGGCTTGTCTTTTCTTGTCGATTGGTTAGATTTGCAGTGTATGAGGAGTTGTCGATGTTTGAATCTTGGTAATGTATCTTTTTAATGAATTTTTACGTAAAAAGAATCGCTGGGGGAGGGGGGCTAAACTCGTAACTCTTCCTCCTTATTTACACCACTTACCTAAGGAAATATGTTCGAATATAAATATTTTTTTTTTTTGGTAAAGAATAATTTTTAATCGAGATATAAGGGAACGAATCAGAGAAGAGAAATTTACTCAAAAATGTTACAAAATTTGAAAAATTTTGCAAAAATACAAACACAAGGAACGTTAAGCTTTTAGAATTCAAGTTTTCCTATTGACAAAAAATCCAGCACATCAGACTTCGCTACAGGAGGTAAAAATATGGAATTCTAGGACCATGAAGAGGATAGAACTTATTTGGAAAACCAGGTTAAAAATTTGTTTCTCGCTTTTTTCCGCAAGAAAAAAAACACGTAAAAGTGCTTTGAGTGAAGAAAACTCTATAAATAAAAGTTACGTTTATAGTTGAACTGTTTACGTCTTTGAAAAAATTTTCCACTGATAGGAATGAAGTTCCTTTGATGACTTGGCTGTTGAGAATAAATTGAAAAAACAAAAAAGAAATAGTGGTTGAATTATGTACTTTTAACGAAGTTTTAAATGAAAGCTGGGCGTTAATTCTTTCGAATTTGATTATAAATTGGAAAAGTTTAGTTCTGTTGAGTGGACGATGAAGAAAGTGAAAATTCTTTTCTTCTTATTGGATAATTTTTTTTATTGAATGAATAATACATAAACATGTGAAAATATATGTGAGGGACGTGATTTCTTGTCGATCTAAAATTGCCACGTTCGTAACCCCAAAAATTGAATTTTACAGGAGGCATGAAAAAATAATTATATTTTGTATTGTTATTGGTTTACTTGGTATTGTAAATTTGGCTATAATTTAAAAAGTGTGTTCAAGTGAGGCTTACGAGGGTGTTTTCATTCGTTCAGGCGTGTTTTTTCCTATAAGATCAATCATAAACCAAAAGTCGTAATTTTATGGTTTATAACATATTGGATTTAGTATGTAAATTTGAGTCTTGCAGAAAAAAATGAATAGTTGGTTCATATTCGATCGAATGAATAAAATACTGTTGGAATGATTTTAGGAAATTATCATTGTACCATAAGGTATTTCAATTTTTACCAAACTGGAAGGAAGCGGAGCTGACTAAAGGAAAACAGCTGAGAAATTACGTGGGATGAACGTGAGAAAAATTTGGGGTTTCTGACTTGATTCTGGATTCATCCCAAATTGATTTAAGATGTAAAAATTTACATAGAGATCAATTTTTTCGATAAAAATTTGTCATAATAGACCGCTTTAGACCTACTTTAAACCAAAAAAAAAAAAAAAATGTTGACTATTTTTTTTTGCATTTCAAGTGATTCAAAATCATGTATGAAAATTAAAAAATCATATTCTTGCTTATTTACAAATTTTTTGAACGTGAAAAAGTAAAATGAAAAAAAAACATTTTTTATAGCATCAGAAACGACAAGATTGCCTATTTTTGCTTTAACGTCTTGAAAAAATTCAAAATATACGATTTTTTCCATCTTCAATATGGTTTTACACAGTCTATTACGGCAAATTTTTACCATAAAAATTGGAAAAAAAAAATTTATTTTCGATGTCTATCTAATTTTTGAAATTTTGAATCAATTTTTAGGCAGTTAAAAGTCAAACCAATGGTCCCAAATTTTTTAACCCGTTCATTTTAGGTTTTTTGAATTTTTTTTTTTTTTTTTTAAACCTAGTCTTTTCAATTTTTGAAGAAGATGTAAAAATGAAACGTCTAATTGAATATTATTGTGATTTCTGTTTCCACTACTTCCCCACCCAAATTTCAATATTTTCCTCATCTTCACTAGTAGCACTTTAATTTCAAGGAAACTACTATCCCCATCCATCTCTTGTGTTGTTACACCTCCCCCCCCCCCCAAAATCACCCGCCCCTGGGGGAAATTTAAACTTGTATTGTTACCCCCCCCCCCCCCCCCTAAATCACCTGCCTCTGGAGGAAATTTAAAATCAACCTAAGGCTACTTGCCAGTAATTGATAACTTTTTTCTGCAACTTGCTAGTAGTTAATAGCGCAAAAAGTGTTCGAAACGGTGTTTCATTGATTCAAATACCAATATTGATCATCCTAGAAATATTTTCTGCCTCAAATGTCACTTTGAAGGGGGCAGAGGCTATCAACTACAGCAAATGTAAAGAAAAATAAAATTTGCTAATAATTGAGTATTTTTTATAACACACAAAAGCTGATGTAATTTGATGTAATTTTCTGGTGTGAATTGAATGACAGATTTTCAAACTTGAAAGGAGGGTATCACGAATTGATTTTTTTTTTCAAAATTGTATTCATTTTCAGCAATTTTTTAAGTTACCAACTACTGGTAAGTAAGCGATTTTCACTTTTCAGTAGTTAATAACCTCCTTTCTCCCTTCCAGCCGAAAACAGTCATGTGAAAATTTTTTGTAGATTCTTCCATATGTGTCCATGGCATAGAAACCATTTTGGTATTTTTTTTGCAAAAATTTTGAAATAAATAAATTTTTAACTCGAACGTTTCGCAAAAATGTTCAGGTTTTTACCGAAACACGGAAACTATGGGCTTTTGTTTCGTAAAGTGAATGTACAAAAATTATCAATTCATGGCTGGGCTCAACAATGCTGGAGTTTTACTTTTAATTGAATGGGTTATTCAAAATACCATTAATGTTTTGGATCGATCTCACGATTGTCTCACAGATCGGTTCTCAAAACAAAATTATCAACTGTTGGCGAGTTATAAACTGTTGAAAAATTACTTTGGTTAAAATTTTTGCAAGTTTTCCTTAATTATCATTATTATTTTTTTACGAAGAATTACGAAGCTTTGGGAAAATCGCGTAATCCTTGTTGAAGAAATATTGTTTGGAAACTGATACTGTATAAGATTGCGAAGTCATTTGTTTTGTATGGTCAAAATATTCAACATAATCCCATCTGAGTTTTGTTCCTTTGCCCGCTCACTTTTTTTAAATATTTTAAATTGCGAATGAAATCAGTACTATTCGTCGTGCTTGATTTTTCGAATAGAATAGCAGTGTTTTGTAAATTCGTTGTTTCAAGTCTCATAGAATTTTTTGGAGATACCGTGTACAAAAGGTTACTACTGTATGTTCATTTAGGCGTTTAAAAGTTGCCGATACTGCGCACTAGAGGATGCCATTTTCGACGTATAGTTTTGCAGCTTCGTGGGTACCATATGTAAGCTGAATGTACGTACGTGTACGTTCGTCCCTTTTCAGCAAACGACGAGGACGAAAATCTGGGCTGCGTGAAAATGGAAGTGTATAGAAAATTGATTGGCGCGAAAAAGAGAGGCGATAATGGGTCGAAAATAGGCAGAAAAGTATACGTCAACGGTCGTTTGTATAAAGCTGTACCGTATCCTGCGAACCATTTTACTCTTTATTTCCCCCGCTTTCTATACTTTTATATTCAGCCTCATCGACGTATTCTGCGTGTGTCAAACGATATAGCACAAATAACGCGCTGAATGCAGAATTATAAACGATGCGATGCTTGTTGTTGTTTTTTTTTTCTCTCACAATCTCTCTTTTTACGGAGTATTTTGACGTGCCTAGCGCAGCAGCGAAATAACCATATAAAAAGACGACGTTTTACGACAGATTGGAGGAGATAAGAGAGTGTTTGAAGCGACGTGGCGGCGTTTTCGTCTAATTAATCGAATGAAAAGTTTCGACAGTGTAATTAACATCGTACAACTAAAGCTACTGCGGACACAGAGTAAAAAGAGACGAAATTTAAGGTGTGTGCGAACGGTTAAAGGATACAATAATAAAGGCAAAAGGGTGTCGCGTCGTGTAAGTATAGGTACGTTAGTTATCGAAAACTGGCAAAAAAGTATACGGATACGCGAGAGGGTACGAAAGAGAGAAAAGTTCTTGCTTCAGTGTTTGATTCATTCCGCTCGAACGACGACGAGGTTTTAATTTACAAGACGAACTACCCATATTTACCGGTACTAGTTTTTTTTTTTTTTTTTGGAGGGCAAGGGGGAGAACGAGGAGAAGGTGAGAAGCGACATGGCTGCGATGTCGATGAACAACCCTCCTACCCCTTTATCCTATAAAAATAGAGAAAAGCGTATATGCATCGGTATGGAGATGACGAACGAAGCGCTGCTAATTCTCTCGCTCTATCGTCGTGGTGGTCGTTTTCCCATTTTCCAATGATGATGTAAGGTAAGGCAAGGGGGTGTACTGTTAGTGTTGCTGGCGTTGCGTTGGTTGTTGGGGAAAAGAAGCTCGAGAATGAGTACAGCAAGAAGAGGAAAATTCACGCGCTAGTTTTGGTAAAACGAAAGCCTCTCGCGAGATTCGAATACGATGTATAAATTATACGCGGGGGTGTAAGAGTAGAGGAGTGAGGGGTGTATATCTTGCGACACCTCTCGTCTACCTTCTACGCTCGGTAGTCGGTAGTCGGTAGTCGGTACCTGATCGTTGCGTACTTTACATTCCCTCCCCGAAAGTTCTTTGTCTGTCCCTCAGCACGACGAAATACTTCGTACGTATTCGGGTACCTAGCAGCAGATTTTTATACCCCTACTCAATCCACCTTTACCTTCTGTCGGCGTTGTTGAAGGAAAGTACACCATACCCTGGCCTTGTCGTGTCGCCCAGCCTTTGATCGTACGTAGTCGTCGGGAGTATTTGGTTTACGCTTAGAGAGCCGGCAGGGTGCGAAGGTTTGCTATTGCGAAAAGGTAAAAGGTGGAGGAGGGTACGACGATCTGTACGCTGCACCCTATCGCCCGTCATCTGCATAACTTACCCGCTTTCGCGTTAATTGCTTCCTTTGAAGATGTGTAACAACTAATCAACACCGAGGCTACAAAGGGTTCTGATAACACCCCGCTTCACCTCATCGATCTTCAACCCCGTACCCCATCGACGCTTTTCCGACTGCTACGGCCGCGACGTTTAGTGTGAAATTTGCGCGTATGGGTGTATTTATGTGTGTGTGTGTGTGTGTGTAAGTGAGTGAGTGAGTGTGCCCTGTACTGTGCGCACTACGATCGTTAGCGCACAGCGATGCTGGAATTATTCAGTGTACTGCCTCGTTACGATTCGCTGCGCCTTACTTTATTATGTTTATTTAAGTTCGACTTTGAGAAAACGCCGTTTGAAATGTTTGCAGAATGTATAAATGGCGCTTTATGCTCGCTTCTGTTTTTTTTTTTTCATTCCATTTTTGCTTCGCTCCCTTTCTTTTTCTTCTTCTTTCTTTTTGTTTTTTTTTTATTTTTATTTTTGTTTCGTCGCGAAGTTTCTATTTTTTATTTTACCTGCTGTTTGCCTGCCTGTTTACTCGCTTATCTTAATGGTAAATGCAGAAAAAGTGAACGAGTGTCTCGAAGGTGTATGTTAGGATTTTTAGAACGCGTTAGACTTTATAACTTGTAATGAATTAACATTGCAAAGTAATGTTTGAGTTGTTCAACCAGCGTATAATCGTAAATGCTTCTAGAAATTTTTTTTGAAAAAGAGGAATAAACTTGGAAAATTATCATTTTTAGCTTCGTGCAAATAATAAACGAGAAAAAAATGAAATATTTACCATCAAAGAATCTGTTCGAATAATAGCTGTGTAGCTTTTTGCGACCTTTTTCCTCTGAATTTTTGATATATTTTGTGTCCTAGTAAAATTTTGCTACTGGGGTGGTTCTTTTTCAATTTTTTGCAACTCTGCACTCAGATGTTCAACATAATTTACAACATTTCCTTAATAATTTTTGTGGGCTTATCGTAATTTTTTTACATAAGTATTTCTTTTTTTTTTGGTTGTTCTAATTACAAGATAAATATTGAAGTCACGTGAAAAATTTATAAAAAATCAGTGGTAGGAGAAGAGGTTAGTTTTGATTTTCCTCCCCCTCACTCGCTGAAGGGTACATCTAAAACCATTGTCTAATCTACGAGCCAATTTTCAGCCTGAAAGAAATTCGAAAAAGAGCAGAAACCCTTGGGACTGTAAGGGACTGCACTAGCACACGAAAGTCAAAATCAAAGGCCATAAACGAGTGCTTTTTGAGCATCATGACCGGAATGAGAATGTGTAAAGTAGAAATTTTCAATATTCTTGACCGGAACCTATGTAAAAACCGCTACCGTACTGGATTCCTGACCAGAACTGCAGAAAGATATATTTGAATCTATCTGCTAAATTTTTGCCATGTAGCTGAATTTGGAGGGGAGATATGCGAGAGACTAAACTTGAAAAACGGCAAAGAACGTATGAAAAACTTATTTTTCTGGCGGAGTAAGAGGCTGAAAATAGATTGAAAAGTTGAAACCTACGAAAGGTAAATCTGAGATTCACGCTGAATGTGCATATCTCCGTAGTTCAGAGCCCGAAAAGGTCGTAGGAATTTTTAACCTGATTTTCTAATGTCATTTTGTTAATGAAAACCAGACTACTATGGTCCGTCGATTAACGGTAGGTTGGGGGGGGGATGAAGCAAAGCCGTTTTGAGGTCCTAGAAGACCACTGCAACCATTTTTGGCCAAACCAGATACTTATTTTTATTTTTTCACCGAATCTAAAAATCATACTTGTTCAGCTTGATACCGAAAAAAATCGATAAAATTTGGAGAATAGGCTTAGATTGCCGGCGAATTTGAAATGCTGAAGTGGGGTTGATCTCAGTTAAAAATTCACCTATGCCCAAATTTTGGGGAGGGGGTGCTGTAAGACTGATTGCAAAAATTGTTCCTTTTTAAACCATTCCATAGATAATCCAAAGTTGTATAACATATCTAAAAATCAGCCTTCTAGGCTAATTAGGAAGGGAGATATGAGGGTGTTCCACCTTTTTGACCTCTAAAAAGGCTGTTAACTTCCCTCCAAATTATGCTAGGAAATTGAAATATGGTCTGTATACTACATTTGGGGGTTTCGACTTTTCCGATCCATTCACCCCCTCACATCCGCAAAAATGCGTTTTTTAGAACGGGGTGCCTGCATAACTTCCATCCTAATTGAGCTGGGAAGTTGAAATTTGGTATGTAGATTTTTTATAGGTCCTAAAGGTTCCTTTTTTGGGGGATTTTTGGATTTTTATCCTCATTGCGCCTTCTCAAAGCCTCGAATGTTTTGAAAATTGTTTCTTAGATCATCCGGTATTTATTTGGACAGTTGTTGTACTTAGTTTGATTCAAGTGTGCGGGCAGGGTAAAATTTCAGATGAAAATGTAAATTTTTTAAACTTGGCTGATTTTATGGCGCGAGTGGTGTCTATGAGGATAATCTAAGCTGCTGATCACGAATATGATATTAATTTCTTTGCGTGGCTATTTTCTAAAGAGAAAAAAAAGAAATATTTTCAATTTGGATCTCTATTTGCTATTTTATGTTGTCTTAATAAAAATCACAAAAGTCACGAATGAGAAGCGAAAGGAAGTGAAAATCGAGCAAGTAATATGTAATTACGTATTTTGAGGCATATTGCAAGAGAACATTTTTTCGACCGAAAACGAATGTTCTATGAATGAAAAACGCGATAAAAAAATGGTTTTTTGAGTTCTAAAGATGTTTCCATATTTAAAAAAATTTTGTAAATGTGGTTTACATTCAAAAGTCGTCTTAAATGGTCTTTTCGAGTAAAACTAAGTCGTACTGAAACTATTTCTAGTAACATTTTTTTCAAACTTTGAACCGTTTTAGGGCCGGGATATTGTACCCTATTACATTTCTATTTAAAAAAAAAAAAAAAAAAAGGTCATCAAAACGACCAACCCTAGTGCATCACCCACGCAAGTTTGATAAAAATTGGCTTAAAACTGGCAAAAATAGAGATTCTCAAGGCAATGTCAAAAGAAGTAACATTTTGGTCCTTAACGAGGGGTTACTGAAAAATAGGAATCCAAGATTTTTACTACGAGACCTTAACTATGAGAGCTAAATTTCAGTTTGAGGGCAGATTCGTGTATTTTATCAGCGAGTCAATGCACTTTTCCATCATTGATGAAAAAAAATCTGTCTCGTCAAAAAATTAAAATAATTTTAGCGAAGAAATTAGTCTTATTTTCCTTTGCCAATTCACATAATATGTTGTCGCGAATTTCGAAAAAATTTCTGTTTTTCTTTTTCTGTAATAATGCAAAAAAAAAACGAAGATTGTGAGGTTTCCTATCCTCTCTTACGACTAAATACTTTTAAATTTGCATTTCTTATTTTTAGAAATTTCTGTACGTGCAGCTTTCTAGCGAAAGATTCATCAAAATATTACCAACATTTAGCTGCCCATGCTGACTTCAAACAGATCTAAATCTATGATGGGGTAGTTAAGCTATGTTTATTTAGTCCTTTTGAGGACGCCAATGAACCTTATGTGTATTTGGCATTTTGCAACCCTAATTAGCAAAGTACGTGAGTTGTTATTGACCTCGAGATCGCGTGATCGCGTCAAATATTCTTATTACTTATTACACAAGTACGTTCCTACTTACCTACATATTTTTAAAAAGGGTTCAATGTATGACTATATACTTATGAGAAAATTGTAACCGTACGCAGGTGAACGATTTCATTATTGTACGGCCGAAGAATACATATATTAGCTGGGAGTATGGCTACCGGGCGCAATCTAAAAAGGAACGAAAAAGAAAGAATAAAAACAAACCAGGTTAACCGTGCATGTGCAAAGTACGGATAAAATGTACGATATTAAAAATTTACTTATCAGATAATTGCGATGCATTTTTTTGATTATTCGACCACGAGTGTACTTCTGCAATTGTGGTAATTCGCGTGTTAGGCGAGGAAGAGAAATGAAGTACTTAGTTTACCTTTACCTATTCGTATATTTTTTTTCCTTTCTCCTTAGTGGATCGGTGCTTTTGAAAAAAAAGAAAAAAGGAAAAATGAAACGAAACGAAAACGATACAATGTGTATACCTGATATTTATTTTAATCACGTAAACGTTTATGAAACACAATAACTCTTTCGAAAGATGAAGAAGGATTGCAAAAGAAATTAAAGGGGGTACTTTATGGAAGTATTAATTTCGATATAAACGATGTTGTTGCTGTTGTTTTTTTTTTTTTTTTTTTGCAAATACGTACGCCGACCGTTGAAAAGAAAAATATAGCAGAGTGTACTCGTAATATACATAGTAGTAATAATTTCTATGAAATGTACTTATACAAGCGTTTGAACTATTTTATATCTTGCAGCGAGCAGGTTTCGTATAATTACGATGACGACGCGACGTATGGTATTTATCGACGATGTGGTGTAGTATGCTCAATTTGTTTGTAAGTACTGCATACATGCACGATGTATGTAATGTATCTACATGTAAAATATATGTAGAATATTGCTAAGGGTATGTGGATACGTAGTCGTAAGTATATACACACAGTACAGCATACTATATGTAGAACCCCTTCGTAAGCACCCCTTGTAATGTACGAGAATTGAGAATAGGTATGTTTACATTAGATCTCCGTACTCGAAACCTTTGATCTTAGAGCGGCGAAATAGTACGTAATAACGTCGACGTTTGCAATAAATACTTATATATATATATATCTTCTGGAAAGAAAATCGCTTAGGTAGGTAAAGAGATACCGAGACTTACGAGAGCAAAAGACTGGGTTACCTAATTCGTACATCGAGCATCGTCTCGTCGCGTCGTTGGCTTTTGAAAAATTAGAAAAAAAAAAAAGTAATTTTAATAAGTGGGTAATGCTATGCTGTAACAGGTTGTAGTCCATATAAACGTTCAGTTCAGTTGATGATTATAATGAAGTCTGTGCGGTTAGTGGAAGGGTTGGTGAACCCATATCATACTCGTGTACAGGTGAAAAATTAAAATAGAAAGGGTTGTTTGCAAGATATGTAAGAATAATTTATGGAGAGTTGAAGTGGGTACAGATGAGTTTTGTGTAGGGGCCAAGGGTGTTGTGTACGTATTAAATATCTAAAGGAAAGTATATGGAATGAATCGCTCCAGACTGATGAGTATTTATTAATTTTTTTGTACGGTGAATTTTTTTTTAATCAAAAGCTAGATAACTTAGCTACATGCAGTTGATAACGGATCCAAATGCTCTTTAATTTTTTTTTATAGCATGCGGGATCTGAGGGTAGGATGCACTTGAACTGAAAAGGTGAAAAAAAAAACGTTATTTTCACGACCTTCTAACAGTTCATCTTCCTCCATATCTTCTTGTAGTGAAAGGCTACCTGCGGGCAAGATAAGTGATTTGGCGCTGAACATTTTCATAAAACATTGTCGCGAGGGGGGGTCCCTAAAATTTTTTTTCGAATACTAGAATCCCCTCCCGCCGCTCCTTACTTCTGTCTACCGCTATAGCGAAAAAACGCCTATTTCTAAATAAAAAATTATCTCAAAAGTGTAAAAGAAACCATAATGTGCAGGGACAAAAGGGGGTTATTTACCGGAATTTTTTCAAATTTTTTTAGCTAATAGGTGGGGAGAAGTACACAACAGAAATGTATACCTTTATCATTCAAAAGCCAAAAGAGGTGCATGAAATTCTTTTTTCTAAAATAGGTGTCTTAGCGGGTATTTACTTCCAGAATATTTATTTTTACATTTCAGTGGTAGATCATGTCAAAAATTGCAAAAAAAAAAAAAAAAAAAAACTGAAAATCGAAGATATTTCGAATTTTTTTTTATCAAATTTGACTTGAAATTAAA
>FIZR01015549.1:0-27898 GCA_900060175.1 Ferrisia virgata
ATGGGAAAAAGAAAAGGGCTGTTTTAGGGGTTTCCCGGAAATTATTCGAATTTTTCTCGCCGTAAAAACCATCCTTAGACTTCAAGGAACATTTAAAAAAAAGAATTGTTAAGATTGGTCCATGTGTTGTTGAGTTATGCGCTTACCAACACATTTTGCGATTCATTTTTATATTACAGAGATAGAAGATAATGGTTAAACTGGAGTAGGTAAAAATGTGTGACCAGGGGAAGGACCAAACTTTGTAAGCATCGTGGGAGAAGGGTGAAATAGGGCTACAAAGTTCAAACCACTTAGAAGCACATCTGGGACCTCTGCAAAATCTACATACCAAATTTGAACTTCTTAGCCCAATTGAGAGAGGGAAGGGAGGAAGAGAGATATGAGGAACTATCTCAAAAAATAAGAACAACCAACAAAAAAATATTTTGGAGTTGTGAGGGGGTGCAATGAGGCTGAAAATTCGCAACCCTCACAAAGCACATTTAAGGCCCCTACTAAATCTAAATACCACATTTCAACTTCCTAGCTCAATTTGGACGGGAGTTATGCGAGGAACAACTGAAAAAATGAGAAAACCTTACCGAAAAACTACATTTCTGGAACTGTAAGGGAGATGGGGTGCAATGAGACTGAAAAGTCGAAACTCCCCAAAAAGCACATCTACGACTCCTACTAAATGTATATAATAAATTCAAAGTTCTTAGCTCATTTCGGATGGGAGATATGAGAGGAACAGTCTTTTTTCAAGGTCAATATGGGAATCCGTCATCCCCCCCCCCTAAATGACCTAGGAGGCTAATTTTCAGATATGTTATGCAACTTCGAATTTCTTATAGATTGGTTCAAAAAAAAAACAAATTTTTTCAATTTGAGCCTCTCAGCACTCTCTCCTTTAAATTTGAGTACAACTGAATTTTGACCCGAAGTCACCCCCACTCCAAAATATTAAATCCGCCGTCAACCGAAGCACATTTCTCAAATTCGATCGATGTTGGCAACTTTTTGAAAATACTTGTCTAAAGTACCTTGGTTGGGGCAAATTTATTTGTTCAGCTCAAATTTTGATGATTTAAGCTTTTAATTGAGCGTTTAGAGCCAAAAAAATTTAGTAGGATCAAAACTGAAGAAAAATTCGACCTGTACGACTCAAAATTAGGGTACAAGCGACATATTCCCGAATGTTTAATTCTTGAGTCAATTTTTGTTAGTTTCTGATAGATACCCACTTTTGAGCATAACCAAAACTAGTTTGAATGAAGCAAATTGAAAAAAAAAATTTACCTCTTAATTTGCATATCCTTGGCTACAAATAGAATCAATGAGTTTAAAATTTGCTCAATTTTTACTTTTGAACTTTTTTTTTGAAAAATTTTTGAGTTTAGTCGCATTTTTATTTGCATTTTCACGTATAGTGACTTTGAAAGTCAATTTTGCGAAAAACCAAGTACATCACATGAAAGCAGGCTTTTTTCCGAGTATATTACATTATTAACTTTTATTTGAAAACAAAATTAAAATTTCACTATACAGTGACACACTAAGGCCGTTGCGAAATCACTGAAAATGCCGAAAAACAAATGCCGATGGAAAAAACAGAGAAAGGAAACGTTTTTCTTGCATAATACCAGCTTGTCCAAAAAGTCATGTTGTCCTACAAGACTATCGCTGTTTCAGGACAATCTGTGCTTAACGTATTGTCCTAAATAGCAGGTTGGTTCTTAAGACAACTGTTTTTCTTGAATGATCTCAGCTTGCTTGAAGAGTGAGGTTGCCATACAAGACAATTGCTGTTTCAGAACAATCTGTACATAACGTCTTGTCTTAAACAGCAAGTTATCTCTTAGGACAATTGTTTATCACAGACAATCCCACCTTGTCTGTAAAGTGAGGTTGTCCGCAAGACAATTGCACTTTCAGGACAATCTATACTTAATTTGTGTTGTCCTAAATAGCAAGTTGTTTCTTAGGACAAGCATTTACCTCGGGCAATGTCAGCTTGTTTGAAGAGTCAGGTTGTCCTACAAGGCAATTGCACTTTTAGGACAATCTGTACCTAATGTGTGTTATCATAAATAACAAGTTGTCTTTTAGGACAACCATTTACCTCAGTCAATTCCAGTTTGTCTGTAGAGTAAGGTTGTCCTACAAGACAATCACTGTTTCAGGATAATCAGTTGTTAACATATTATCCTAAACAGCAAGTTGTCTCTTAGGACAAACATTTTTCTTGGACAATCGCAGTTTGTTCAAAGAGTCAGGTTTTCCTACAAGACAATCACTGTTTCACAACAATCTGTAGTTGAAATATTGTCCTAAACAGCAAGTTGTCTCTTAGGACAACCGTTTTTCTTGGACACTCGCAGTTTGTTCAAAGAGTCAGGTTGTTCTGCAAAACTATCACTGTTTCAGGACAATCTCTGTACTTAACGTCTTGTTCTAAATATCAGCTCCTCTCTTGGTACAATCATCGTTTTTTTGAGACCATTATTTCCTTTCTGCTACAAGCATCAATTCTTGTTTAGATGACTTGGTTTTCATAAATTTTACAAATAAATTTGAAAACTTTATGATAATTTTCGAATTTTCAATTGTCACAGCGTTTTTCCAAGAATCTATTTTCTGGGCATGTAGGTAAGTGGATATAGGTTTACGTACCTAGGCACGACGTAGATATTTGCACTTCAGTGCGCATGCGCCAAATTCCCTCTTACCTGACGCATTAATGTGCGTATTGTTTGTTAGTTACAGTTACTAATTGTTTATACGTCTTATGGGTATCAACCTGCGTTTATACTCGTAATACATAACGTTTTTGGCCTATAACTCTATTGTGCTTTTCTTCCCTATGTGAGGTTTGTTATTCGCGATGCAACTGACTTTGATGGGCAGATAGTTTTATTGTGAAGGTATGTGATGGCTCATCTTATTTTGGACCTACGTTCTAAACGATTAGGTACATGATTTTCTTATAATACGTGTCTCTTTTATTATAAAAGTTGGGTGTCGGGGGGATTGGAGGATCCGGAAATGCTCACTGCTGTGACTATTCGCAGAATAAGGGCAAAATTTGGCCATTTGGTTATGCCCAAGTTGGAAGTGTCCGAAACAGTGCATTTTTTTTTTCATATTCACCGACATACGCAACTTTTGATTTTATATTGACTGATTTGATAACAAATAATCCTTGAAATTTTAACCTCTCTACATCCTCATACTCTCAGGTCATCCTGAATCATGTACTATGTGAGAATTTTTTCGATTTTTTGTTTTTGAATATTTAGTGGGTTTTGAAGGAGTTGAAAATTTTGAAAATTGATAAAAAAATTTTCCGAGAGGGGGAATTACGACTGGAATTATTTTTAAAAGTTTATTCAACCTCTTGAATACGCATAACATATAATTTTTGAGATGTTCAAAGGGGGTTGCAACATGCTCAGAAAAATTAATAGCTCATAAAAAACCGTTTTTGGTTCCTAATATCTCATTTGATTTTTGCCCTCTACGCACACTCCTTAATTTTTCAATGGACCTATTGGAATTTTGATTCGAGGTATCTACTACATTGGGTTTTTTTGTTTTTCACTCTAGTCTAGAGTAATGTGAGCATAACACTGAATATTTTACCTTATTATTAGATATACTCGAAGCATAAGCACAAATATTCGTTCCATACTAGTTGTATTTAACTTTTAAAAAATACCTTATGGTTATGAAATATCTAAATTAAAAGTTTAAATGTAATGGCTATAGCAATGAAAATAAATTTACCTAACGCTTAGTACATATTTAATAGACGTTATAATAGAATATACTTATTTTTGTTATATACCTAGACCTACTCTACGCTATTCTTCCTCAAATGAACAGGTTGGTTGAAATTAATAATCCGTAAATCCCACAGCTAGATTTTGTTCGTATTTTTTCGTTACTGAAGTCAACCTTCCTGCAAAAATAATAAATAAACAACATTAATTTTATTCATTTAAATGCACATAAAGTTAGAATAAAATTAAATCTTACTATCCAAAGGAATTCTGCCATCTGTGAGAAAGTTATAATAAATATAATGTTATGAAATAACTGATCTCATATCACTATAATTATACTCGAGGAAAAAAAAAACATCTGTTGATAAATTAAGTAGCCTTTTTCGAGTAGAAAATGTTTTTTAAATTTTCATATTATGACTATTAAGCACATTATAGCTACTTATGCTAATTAATATCCTATCAAAAGTTGAAAAGATAAATTTTTCAGATAAAATTATTGATCATCTCATAGTGGTTGTACAAAAAGTATAGGTATATGTACTTTTTTCCTCGAGTATAATACATTATAATAGCAATACAAATTTCAACTCATGGTACCTTCTACTTTTGCGTCATCCAATACTAGAAAAAAAAAAAAAGAATTTTACTCACGTATAGCAATGCGTCAAAAAGTAGGTATATGAATCTAAATTTTGAACAAATATTTTACTTACGTTTCTGGAAATTTGTTTTGTATGAGTCGATTTTTTCTAGAAGATAAAAAAAGGAAAAAAAATCAATAATCTCACTAAAAATTTTAAATTTGCTAATAATGCGTTTCCCTTAATTAGCAATAGGGGCAAGATGTTGATTTTGGAATGAATAGCTGAAGCCCTCAACAGGCGCGTTTAGAACCCCTTACTCAGTCAATTTGCCATAGCAACTTAGTAGTTTGGTAGTTTATTTAAAGGAGAGATATGTGAGGGATAAACTCGAAAAACGGACACCCTCCCCTCCAAAAAAAAACTATTTTTTTGGGGCTGTGAGGAAGTCAAGAGGCTGAAAAGCCGAAACCCCTAATAATTACGTATAAGGCATTTGTTAAATCCACACGTCGAATTTCAGCCTTCCAACACTGCGTGACCTCCTCCTAATCAACGCGAGACTGAATTGGTTAAAAAAGAACGATTTCACGGATTTTTACAACTTAGTAGCCCCCCCCCCATTTGGACGAAACTGAATTTTCATCATAGGTCATTTCCACTTATAGATCTTACATATCTATTTGATGCACCGCCAGTTCAAGTTTACTGGTCGAATTTGAGCGATTTCAATCGGTTTAGTGAGGGAGAATGAGCAGAAGGAGGAAGAAGGAATAAAAATAATAAATTTCTGATATTCCTAACAAATAATCGTAATGGTTTTCTAGGACACCAAAATGGATTTTGTTGATAACTACTCTTCCCATCCACCGTAGGTCTATACTCTGCAATTTCCTAGATTTATTTGACAATATGGCGTAGAAAATCAGGCAGAAAAGACGATTATTTTATGAGCGAAAAACGTGATGGAAAAATAGGTTTTTGAGTTCTCTTAGATGCTTCCTTTTTTTTAAATTCATTAAAAAATCATAGGAAATTTGGTAAAAAAGCGACAGAAATTCGTGAAAAATGCTCAAAATTTGATCAAAAATCACTAAAAAATGTTTCAAATAATATTATAATTAGCTTCAATAATGAAAAAAATCGGCAAAAACTATCGAAAATTGGACAAAAAAAATGACAAAATGAAGTTGAAAACGCCAAAAATTAACCAAAAATGAAGAAAAATGTTAAAAAATATATAAAAATTTGCTTATAATGTGGAAAACTTTGTTAAAAATTATTGAAAATTTGCATGAAATGATAAAAAGTTGTCAAGAGTTATCGAAAATTAATTAAAAATTCCGAAAAAATTTTAAAATTGGTATAAAGTTGTAAAAAATTGTTAAAAATCATCAAAAATTGAACAGAAATTTCAAAAATAATGGAAAATTGGGTAAAAATTTGACAAAAATGGATTGAAAATGCAGAGTTTTTCGTTATTTTTGATCAATTTTTTATCGTATTTTTAGTCAGGTTTCACTAGTTTTTCAACATATGACTTTTATCAATTTTTTTCTTATTGTAGGTCATTTTTTTTATATTTTTTCTTGATTTGTGATTAATTTTTTGTACCTCTTAAACACTTTTCTCAAATTCTTAATCGATTTTCGCGGATTTTGACTTTTGATCAATTTTCATTTATTTTTGTCTAATTTTCACCCAATTTTCAATGCTTTTTAATAATCTTTTTTTTTTTCAAATGTTCGGTTGATTTTTAAATCTTTTACTTTTTTTTGTGATTTTTGACTAATTTTTGGCATTTTTAACACAAGGAAAACATATGGAGCCCCCTTCATTGAGGAATTCTTAACCACGGCACGCTTTACATTACATTGCAATATGACGGATCGAATTATGAACATTCACTGTACGATTAAAAGGATCAAATAATAAATGGTGATAGGTATTAAAAATAAAGCACCCATTTAATTAAGTTGGTACGGAGCCCCTAAATTGTAGATCACGTCCCAGTCAGTTTGTATTTTTCTCCTCCCCCTCCCCAATTCGCCTACGTTCCCTTCGAGGTTTAGAATCGTATAAATACCAGATTCGGAATCAAGATCATAAGCGGAGATAAATCAACATTTTTTTCGATAAAGTAGGGGGGAGGTCTTAAACCCTGTACCCTCATTTCTAAAATTAAAAAAGGTTCCGCTTCATTATTAAGGCAGGTAGTATGCTCCGAGCGAAGCAAGGGACCAACATTTACGAAATACCAAGCACGAAAGGTCCAAAGGTAACATTTGACTGTGTTTAGTCGTACAAATTATCACATTAAATTTTTTTGAAAATATTTGAGTGGTTTAAGCCCGCCCAAAGCCTCTCGTATCTCCGCCTACTGCTTATGATCATAAAGATATTACCTGTTGTATTGTCGTACTCCAATTAAAAAATGTCAATTTAGGACTGATTCCCCCCCCCCTTTCTGCGGTCCATTATTCGATTGTGGACAGAAAAGGGAGGAAATATTTACACGCAAGTACAGATTTGTACTTCATTGTTAACACGATGATGATATTTTGCAAAGGAAATTTTTAATAATAAGAAGAAAATTTTTCATAAATAAGTGCAATAGGTGTTCAGACTTACGCAAAAGTTTTTTAGCATCTGAATCACCTAGACTTTGCAGTTTTCTTACATCTTCGCCAGTCAGTATATCTCTACCGTTGCAAATTAAAACTGAAAATAAAGCACCGATGGATAAAGGCTATTTCTTCTGAGAAAAATGAATACCTAATAATTTAATCAACATAATCAACAAGTAACTAGGTATTTTCTTACGATCAAACTCTTTCGGTTCTTCAATATCTGAAAATTTAGAGAAAAAAAAAGGTGATAAAAATGACGTATATGTTGAAAATCATAAATAATTATATAGCTTACTTTTTTTTAAAGTAACATAATCTTTTTCCAATTGAATTACACCATTAAAAAGATCCAAGATCTCTAATAATTCTTTTTTTCCTGCATCCAGATTGAATTCTAAAATATTATTTATAATAAAATTTTACTCCACGAAATTTTATACTAAAAATTTGATTTTAAATTGGTATAACTTGTACGAACCCTCTTTTCCTGCAAGAGTCGTAGATATCAAAGCTGAAAGCAGTAATTTTAGATAAAAACAATCCATCGAGTATACAATTAGGTAATCATTTTGATAGCTGAGAAATATTTTAAAAACATTTCATCTTCTGAGAGAGCAAGTATTTAGTAATCTACCTACATGGACGGGTCAATTAATTACACAATATTTTTTCTTCGAAATTTTCAAAGAATGACTTATTCGCATATCACTTTACAGAAGCTACTTCATAACCTATGTCTATTCGACTTTTCATTTCCTTTAGTCAATAGGTACTCAACTAATCATTTTCAACCTAATAGACCATTTTATAATCTACATAAGCATTACTCGTAGCTCTCTTGGTACAGTAATTTTAACTCAAAAAAACACAAACCGATCAAAATTCACATAAAGTGAAAATTTCGTATAATACGTATTGTGAAGTTTGTATTTCAATATTGCAGAACTTTCCTTTTGCCACTCCCCCTCCCCCTTTGAAAAAAAAGGAGGAACAAAGTTTGGTTTTTTTGGCAACTATTTCACAAAAAACGAACTTCCGAAAAAAAATGTTGAAACAAAAGTTGTAGAGCATTAAAAAACAAAAATGTTTACTATTCTGACTTTTTTTTCCAGTACGCCATGGCGAGGTGCTAGAGTGTTCAGAATAAAATAATTTTTGAAAATCTGCTTACTTAATTTTCAGTGGAATTTTTCTTGCATAGTACTTCCCATTACTGTGTAAAATGATAAAAATGTCGGTCCGTCCACTTTTCTCAAAAATGGCGGAGGGGCTGCCCTTCAAAAAGCTGCAACTTTCTCGAGGGATAAGTACTTTATGATAAAAAATTCAAAAAATTGGTTCAGACAACATTTTTGTTTTTTTTTTTACTTTTTTCCTAGCTGATCCGTAGAATGGAGTTATGGCAAAAAGAAAAAAAGTGAAACTCGAACATTCCAGTTGAAATGAATAATTTAAGCCCTAAGCGAGTCAGGTATAAACTCCAGCGAGCTAAAAATCAAAAGAGTTTAATACAAGGGTTGGGTTTTGTGGTCGTAGAATTCGATTTAGAGAACCATTTGTGCACTGGACCCAAATTGAGCTCCTAAAAGGGAGCTTCACAATTCAAAATTTGACAAATTTTGCAGATTTGTGTCAACGTAACAAGCTTTAAAATTGTTTTACACCTTAACAACCTCAAGATTCCAGAACAGCGCATTGGAAAACCCATGTACCGACCGTTTCGGGGTCCAATTTCGGTTCAAAATCTAAAAACTCTCATTAATGTAAAACAGAAAATTTTAAACCTCATAAATCGACATCAATGTCCAAACTTTGGAAAATTTTGGATTTCGAACCCCCCTTCAGAAGCTCAAGCGCTCAAATGGTTGTCAAAATTGAATTCCGCGATCACAAAAACTTTTTTTATTAGGCTCATTAAAGTTTTGGTCTGCTTAATTTTATAGCTAACTTTCATAGGCGTACATTATTTATTTCAGCTAGAATTTTTAAGTGTTACTTTTTTTTTTCTTCTTGTCATAGCTTCGTTCCATGACCATTTAGGAAAAAAGTAAAAAAATGAAAATGCTTGTCTTTCAACGCTCTATAATGGTTGTCTGAAAACATTTCTCCAAATTTCCATCATACCGTACTTATTCTTTGAGAAAGTTGTAACTTTTTGAAGGGCACCCCTCTCCCCCTAGAGCAACAGCGACAGTCCAACATCTTTGTTATTTTAAATAATGGTGCGAAGTGAATTAAGCAGATTTTTTAGAGTAATTCGTTTCAATTGGAGATTTTCAAAAATGATTTCTTTCTGCACGCCCTAGTTCCTCCTCACGACCTCCTGGAGAAAAAAGTCAAAGAAGTAAAAATTTTTGTTTTTTAATGCTCTACAATTTTTACTCCAACATTTTTTCGGTAAGTGCGTTATTTGGGAAGTAATTACCAAAAAAATACAGACAGTTCTTAAAAATATACAATAAAAAATTGACATTAATCCGACCAATAATTTCCAAATACTTAATAATCATTCAAACAATTATGCCATAACTTTCGGTTCTTGTAGAATCGGAACAACTTACGTAATATTAATAAAACAGCGTACATTATTCCACTATTACTCATTTTAATTGATGTTTTCGATCGGAACAGCGAACGCACAAAGAACGTGATATATCTACCTAGTATCAATGCAACAGTAAAGCTGGCGAATGTCACTGGGAATGTAGGATATTTTATAAAAATTTGGAGTTTCAATCGTTAGTTTTTATTTCGTTCGAATCGATTCTATACGTTTCGATGATGTTTTGCGATTTTTCTAACGCTTATTCTACCTAATTAGTATGCCGACATTCGCAATCGTTTTCGAATAAACATAACGGAGGTGAACATCTGTTTTGTATATATGTACTTTTGAAAATTAAAAACAATCTCGATTGCGTAAGATACGATGTACGAATGCCCTTGTCATGTCATTTGATGATTGATGTTTCAAAAAAAAATCAAACATTCGAACAGAAACGAAGAATTGCTACGTTTCAAGGCAGGACCCACGAAAATCACGACGTAGGATTGAAAAATATCGAAGTCTATGGCTAAGAGAACCTTGAATATGGGTTGGGTTTGTCATTCTTTTTCTTTAAGTTGGTGTTGTTCGGGCCCAATCCATGTTAAAGCAACTTGAAAACGAACTAGGGTTTTTTAATTTCACTCTAAAATATTTTGGGTGGTTTAGTGAAGACATTACCATCATTTTAGGATGAATCTCTTTGCGCAGTTTCTGGGCAATCCGAATGTAATTCGAGATGAGAAAAATGTTTAAAGCTCAAAGTTGAACTTTTCAGATGATAGCTCAACTTTTCATGATGAATATAAAGCTTTAAAGCTTACATTTAAAAATATGAAACAATCGCCATGAAGAAACTTTTCCACGTGTCTTTAAGACCTATCAACATCCAGAATGGGATTTGAACACCCTTAGTGGATACAAAAGTCCTCCGTTTCGGTCAAAATTCAAAAAAAAAAAAAGAAAAATGTACAGAGACTTATCGATTTTTACCAATTCGAGAACGCCAAGTTTAACCATTAATTATTTTTTTGATTCGACTTCTCTAATCCCCTCTCACTAGCCCCCTGAATATGATTAAACTTGATTAAAAATCTGGTAAAATATATTGGTTTATTGATTGTTGCTGTATAAAGGTCGTTAAGTTTTAATATTCACCAATTTTTTGTGTCTGTCTCCTGAGTGCCTCCTTAATCGATATAAAGATTTTAAAAAAATTGTAAAATTATTTAAGCAGCGTGTAGCATATCGATACCTACTAATTCGGCACCGATGAAATCGAACGTCAAATAGGTTTTTTAACCTGGCTCGAATAGCCGAAGTTATGTTAATATTTTTTGTAATGGACTAAGCCTTCTGTCTTCATTTCTAGAAAAAATTTGTATTTCATTGTCGATTTATTTAGCACCAGGTGAGAGCGAAGGTTTTACGAAATACCAAGAGTAAAAGGTCCAAAAATGTGCATTCGAGGGTGTTTTTGACCTCAAAAAATCATACTTCTCTATTTTCAGTCGCACAGATGAAACTTATACGAAAATATGGAGAGAGAAGGAGTGCAGGGTTCTGGAACGGAAAGGATTATTTCAAATTTTTTTCCCAGTTCCTTTTAGTTCTTGTTTTACTCCAAGGTATCTAGCGCGCCCGGATAAGGAATATGTGGAGCATGGGGCTGATAGCAGCTTCGAGGGTACCTGTTCTTTTTTCACACCACCTCCCCACAGATAATTTTCATATTTTTCAGAACAAATTACCTGACAAACGAAGTTCAAGAACGCAACATGGACCTTTTTAGGAAGGGAGAAGAGGAGGTATAAAGAATCGCTTTAAAACAATGAGCGAGTGGTCGAGTAAAGTGAAGCCGGAAATTAGTAAGAAAAGCTTATTTTTAATGGCTGAAAAATGTGTTTTTGGAAAAATATAGTCAATTTACACATCCTTTGGAAAGTTACGGTCCCCATAGTGTCGAGGCTTGAGCGAAACTTTTCGTTCAAAAATACCTTCAACTTTGCACCAATGCATTGACTGGATGAACGAAGTTTACTGCAATTTTAAAGATAGAAATTGAATAACATTTAATTAATTAATGCTTGATGACGAAAGATCCAAAATTTTTCTATATTTGCATGCACGATATTTTCCTTCACAGACCGAAGTTTAGACTATGGAAAAAAATTGATTTAAAATATCGAATAGAGCTCCTCACAGAAGGGGGGTATGCTACATTCACACACATCCCTTTTAATCCGGGTCTGTATCTGGTAAGATTATGGTCATTGTCCCGAATTTTCAAGTAGTCGTGTTCATATATCATGTTCCAGTCAGTGATGTTTTGTTCTAGCAATATTTCTATTCAATTATTTAAATGGTTAGGCTTGGGGATAGATCTTGCCCCATTCATTAAATCAGGAGCGAATGTCGGTTACTTTTGGAATCCTAAATTACCTATCAATTTTTTCTCAAGGATTTTATTTTGCAATCCAAAGTTTATTAAATAGGTTAAACTAATAATGGTCGAAGCCTAATTTTCGTGATATATCATAATCAATAAGATTCATTTTACAAGTATACAATTTATACATATCTACATGTTAGCGTACACTCGTGGCCCTAGAATCAGGCAAAATCCTTCCCCAGCCTCATCCACTCGTTTCTGTCATGGGCAATCCCCTCAAAAGCGATATGCCTTAGCAATCTGCCGAAGCAGTCTCTCCATCTGGCCTTCTGTTTTACTTGCCTTCTTGTTCCTGTCTTGTGTCAAAAAACTATTTTGTATGGGTATATCCAGCGGTTGTCTTGCAATCTATCTACATGTCCTCCCCACCTTCATTTTTTTATTTTTAATGAGCTGTACAGCGCATTTGTTATTTTTTAATTTAGATTTAATACTTAGTTGAAATTTTAATGTGGTCTTTTTTCTTGAAATTTAAAATTGATTGTCATGAGAATTGAAAAAAAAAAAAACGATACTTTTTTGGCCTGATTTTCGTGGCATAGTGCAACCATGAGAATTGAAAATAAGAAAAAATGACCAAAAAACCACATATTAGGGGCGGTGAAGGGGTGAAATGAGGCTGAAAAGTCGTGACCCCCAAAAGGCACATCCAGGGCACCTACTAAATGTACATACCTAATTTCAAGTTCCTTGTTCAATTTGGAGAGGAGTTATGTAAGAAACAAACTAAAAAAATGAGAAAAATGAGAAAAAGCAATAAAAGAACTACTTTTTTGGGGGTGTAAGGGGGTGTAATGGAGCTAAAAAATTGAAACTCCCAAAAGGCATATCTTGGGTCCCAACTATACGCGCATATCAAATTTTAACTTCCCACCTCAATTTGATAGCAAGATAGGGGAGGAACAACCCTTTTTCAATGTTAAAAAGGGGGAAACCCCCTTATCTCCCCTTCTAATTGACATAGGAGGTTGATTTTCGGATATGTTAGATAACTTTTAAATCTCTATCAATTGGTTTAAAAAGGGACAACTTTTATGTTTTTGACCTCACTGCACCCCCTCCCCAAAATTTGGGCATCACTGAATTTTGAACAGAGTTCATCCTCACTCATACATATCTGATCCGCCAATAAACTGAGCCAATTCACTGAATTGAAGCGATTTTGGTCAGTATCGAGCGGAGTAAAGGGTTTCAATATTTGGGGGAAAAATAAACAAATAAATATCTGACATGGCTAAGAATGGTCTTTATGGTGTTCTAGGGCCCCAAAACGGATTTTGTTGATATTCCCCCTTTCATCCGCCGTTTGTTGAAAGACTGTAACAACCTAATTTTCATTGACAATATGACATGAAAAATCAGGCTAAAAAAAGTATTGAATCCGTAACTGGGATTTAAATTTTGTTTTAATTGTGAACTGTTCCCATTCTCACATCCACAGATGCAATAATAGTCTAATGTGATGTTGTAATAAAAATACATTATAATAATATTAATATAATTATACAGATGATATATGAGATGAATTGAATTCAACAATACAGTTTGAATTTGAAGTTTACATCAGGTACTGATGAATATTCAGAATTATTCTTTACAATAATTCCAATAACCAGGCAGCGGATTAGTTACATTGGGTAATGCGCTACCTCCTGTTCAAGTTGTACCTTGTTAATCTGTCTTATACAACCCACATTCCTTTTGTATTACGCCTAATCTTCCTATTGAGAAAAAAAAATTAAAAATACAAATAATTATTTGTCAAGATGACAAAGAAATAAAATGTAACATTAATAAAGAAAGGAAATTTTACCAGACAACGGAATTTGATCACCTAAAATAAAAATACAATTTATCAGTCATATTAGTTTCATAATCATTATTATTGATAAGAATTTCAACCATCCTTACGAATTACAAGATTGACTGTCCCGTAACGCGAAGCTTTTGAGAAATTTTAATTGCAATTCACTTCTATATACTGAAATAATTTTTTGGAACCATAAAAGGACTTTCTATTGGGTTATTGACATGGGAATGTCTTAGGACTGAAGCCATTTTGTGATAATGTAACGTTTTTAATGTTAGGTTTTTGATTTTTGATTTCAAGTTTTTGATCAAAAACTCGTGATGAAAGATGATTATAAATTATTTTTGCTCTTTATGTTGAAATGTTATTCAAAAAAATAAAAAATATGCGCTTTATGTTAAAATGTTATTCAAAAAAATAAAAAATATGAAAAAGTTGAACAAAAAATTCTAGATCGTGGATATGTAACATATCCATATCAAAACTATCAAAAAATCTTCACAGATGGTTCTAAAACACAGCTAGGTACTGGCTATGCATGTATCATAAATCACCATCACTATTCCGGATCTCTTAATCCAATTTCATTCGCCTTTACTGTAGAACTATTTGCTATCAAAACTCAGTATCTACAATCACAAGAATCCATGAAACAACAGACTTCCTCATACATGTAGATTCTCTGATGCACTAGAAATAATACAAAAAGCAACAAAGATAATTCACTACAAATCCACGCTTTTTTGATTATTACAAACGTTATGGGAAAAAATGTAGTCTTTCTATGGATCCCAAGCCACAAAGATCTGGAACTAAATGAATATGCAAACCATTCAGGAAACAAGCAACTACTTTCTCAAATTATCACCAACTTTTATCAAACATAGACCTACAAAATCACTGGAAAAGAATCATACTACAATTTTAATATATGTAGGTATATGATAGTAGAACACAGAATGGGACTTGTGCAATACACCGCTGTCAAAATACAAAAAGAATTGCAAAAGACTACACAACATCGCAATCCAAAACAACATTGTCTAAGACTACTCAATATCGCTATTAAACGCTTTTAAAATGTCAAAATTTTAGCTATAGCCAAAAAACCCTTAATTTTAACAAAATAAGAATTTCAGAAATAACCAACTTATCAAAATTCTTAGTGTGAAGCAAATTATATTCATATGCGCAAATAAGCAAGTTTCTAAACAATTCGCGAAATAACCAAAATGGTTGAAGCGAAGAAAAAATTGTATTTTTTTATAAATAAATAAAAATGAAAAAAAAAAAATCATACAAACAAATAAAAAATAAAAAAAAAACAAAAAAATAGAAAAATAAAAATTAAATAAAAAAATAAAATTTGAAAAATTAATTAAAACTAATTACCTTTGTGCTTTACGTTAAAATGCTGACATAAAAGTCTCATTAAAAATTAAAAAAAACAACAAAAATTAAATAATTAAAACACTTGAAAACTAAAAAATTGAAAAATAAAAAAAAATTAAAAACATTTGATTTCTGATTTGAAGTTTTTGATTAAAAACTCGTGATTATGAATGATTGTGTAATCATGTCAAAATGACGTGGAGAGAAGAGTACGTTTTTGATTTAAAGATTTTGATCAAAACCTCGCAATGAGAAATGATTATAAATGATTTTTGCTCTTCATATTGAAATGCTGACAAGTACATATCCATAATGTAATTTTTTTGAAAAATAAAAAATGTCGATTATTGCCTCTGAAACTGTTTGAACCCCTTATAGGTGGTTATAATTGGTATTAGATTGAGATACCAAGTACATCGAAATACAGAAACTCAAATCACACTTTTTTAACTCTGAGAACGAAGTCCTACACCAACCATGTTTTCTTTTTCGAAAATTATCCCACTTTGAAGACCCCTCAGCTCCAGCTTGCTTTGAAATAGGGCCACAAGATTCTGTAATCCATTCTAATACACATAACTATAGTTCAGCAAAATGATACCCCGTATTTAAATATATACTTAATCCAATAATCCGAATGCGAAGAAATTTTTCTTACAACACCACTTCATAATCATATCATCGAGGATAAATTTAACTCACCATTCAAGTCTGCATTATCCAACACTACAACAGATATGAAGATCATAACGTAATAAGTTGGTACAAGGTATACAAAATGTATTAAAAAACTGTAATCGGTACTTACGTGTCCAAAAATTAGTTATGTATGAATTTATTTTTTCTGAATAAAAAATTTTTTATTAAATTTATAAGCATAGAAACATTTTATTTAATCTATAAAGTGTTCATAAAATAAACTATACGAATCGAGTATTATTTCTTATTAAAAAAAAAAAATAAATTTCATTAACTTCGATTCATTCCATAAATAATGGAGTGGCACCAAAGGGGCCATACACAGGCTCTGGGAATTAACAGCTCAGCGGATGTGGTCTTATATTCTCATCAATATAATAAATTGTTTGAAAAACTTCTCTATAATTTTTCAAAAAAATTAGTACCTATAGGTAAAGGTGACCTTAATGGCTTTTTTGAGGATTTTGAGCAAAGACACGTACATCTTGATCAAATTTTTAGCCATATTTTCAAACGTAGAGTAACACAGCGAATACTTCTACGTGAGTAATTTTTGTATAAATTCTATAATTAAGGGAATAAGCTCAAAAAATATAATTTTTTGAAGGAGTTTTACAATTTTGAACACGACCAAACGCACAAAAACATTTTTTTGCAGTACTCTCGACGTGTCGAGTATTTTCTTTCGCTTATTCATCTCGATATCTTCCCCTATGTGCAGTGAAATTAAAAAAAAAAATCATGTAGCTAAACCCTAGCACTTATGGGATACTCATAAGTATAAATTTGAAAATTTTTCCCTCAAACACACATTAAAATAGAATTATTTCCCCTTGTAAACATACCGATCTTTCATTAGGTCGATGGGGTGATTATATTCCAAAACCACCAAACAATATTTGATGATTCATTCCAAATTCTTATTTGTAAAAGTTTCGTTGAAATTCTCGGTTTAAATAAAGTACTTGTCCGCGGAAAGAAATTTAAAGCGACGGCTGCAATAAAATATTGCTAAGGAATAGCACGAGCCAATATTAGTTTAATGAATCTCAAATTTATGAAAATAATTACATTTTGCTTGGCAGTAGCCTAAAAAATTGTAACCATTCCATGTATTTGAAATTCTTTGTAAATGACTGGGTCATGTATTTTTTTGCATTATTTTATTCCAAGCGTTGCACGAAAATTTTTTCAAGTATTCAATTTCAGCCAGGAGTAAAATATTCTTCAAAATATTATACCCTAATCCATAATTTATCGAGTATATTTAGACTTACGCAAAATTTCGTTGGCTTTGGAGGGGGCCAATTTGTTGATGTTTTCTATATCATTGCTGGTCAGTATATCTCTACCACTGGAAATTAAAGCTGAAAATAAAGTTATAATAAAAAATATTATTATATTTAATTATTTAGAACTATAGTCTACATTATCACTTGATAAGTTAATTTTACTAGGTATATTATTTTACTTACCGTCAACGTCTGCCGCATTATTAATACCTGAAAATTAAACAAAGTATGTACAAATAAATTTAATGCAATTACTTACACTCGCTCTGAATTACTCACGAGTGATTTTTGTAATACTTACTGCTTTTTAGAGTATCATAATCTTTTTCCAATGTGATTATACTTTTAAAATAATCCATTATCGATATTAATTCATCTTTTCCTTTTTGAAGATTGAAATCTAAAATAGCATTAAGGTTTCACAATGGAATGATAATGTTTTCAACGGAAATAAGAAAGGTACTTACCAGCTTTTCCTGCGAGACTTGGCGATATCAGGGCTAAAAATAATTATTTAATATGAAAATTTTATCTTTATTTTTTTTAAATAAAACATGTAAAAATCAAGGACATTATTTTTAACTACCACAAAAAAAAAAAAAACTAGAAAAATGCCACATTTTTTATGTAACAAAAAAAATTTCAAAACTGAATTCCTGAAAGTTTTTCAACGTCAAAATTCATACAGTTGAGAACAAAACGTTACTTTGTTTCTCCCAATTACCTACAGAGCCTCGAAATATACTTTTTCCTCGTCTACTTTTCGTAGGGACAAAATGAAACTTGGATTTTTCGTTCACGTCTTATGAAAAAGAAAATTTTCAATACAATTTGTCCAATTATTATTCAAATTAAAAAATTACAAATTATTCCACGCCCGAAATACTGAATTATGTTCATTTGAACGAAACTTTGAAACATGAAACTTACGTAAGATGATTAAAACATTGAAAACTACTCGACTGGTACTCATTTCGGTTAATATTACAATCTGGATATCAGATGCACTCGCAAGACAGTAGAAAATAACGATATTTTATGAAAATTTGCGGCTTCAAACGTTAGTATATATTTCTCTACGTTGGGAAATTTTTGAGGTAATCTATCACACCGTTTCTTACTCGTACTGAGTCAGTAATCCGACATACGTAAGCAAATGACATTTCGGTAAATAAGGGTATTTATTTATCTGAGTATCCGTTTCACTTCAGAAATGCATACCATCGATACAGTTACCATAATGCGACATCATAGAGTGAAAAATGTAAGCGATGTTTTTTGAATTTGTACAGTAATTGTCACTCGTTAGTGATTTATGATTAATGCACGTTTCGAAAAATCAAACGATAAGTTTTGTTTACAAAGTCGAGCACAGCTGTGACAAGTGTGAAATTTTTCAGTTCAATCAAATCATGTCCTGACGACGATCGAATATTCGAAATTCTTATTTCTTACGAAATATCTACTACCTCTACAGAGTCGATTTATTCACACATGTTACGATATGAGATAGAAAATCATATCAGCCAACTACGAAAAATACCTTTGGTTTGAAGCCAAACCTTAACCTAGGTTGGTTTTAACACCAGGCCAGCAGGATTGATTATTTGATAATTTCGAAATTTTTTATAATAAGGTTCGTCGTTTTTCCTTAAATCGGAAAAAAATAATGAAATGAAAATTCTATGAGGAGCAAAATGGTACGGCTTGGTTGGGAAGATACGAGTAGGTCGGTACAGGTAATAACTCTCATGCCATTCTCTCAAGTTTATTTGAAATGGAATCATTGAATTTCATATCATTACGTAATATGAAATAATACTTTTCAGTATGATTTCTGATACCTATGGCATATTGCAATTCATCATCAAATGACATTTTTTTTTTTTCGTTTCATCAAGCTACAAAAAATTAAATTCTACTAGAAATTCAAAAAGACTCTTTTTACTATTTTTCATCCTAATTTTTCTTTCAGATAAAAAAATTGCACTCTCAGCGCAATAACACCACATTTCAACAAAAAAAATTCTTGTTTTTTCAACGATGAAAAACAAACTCGCAGTAAATTTTTTTGTATTATATTCCACCTAATTTTTCATGTTCTTTACAATGGCGTTGGTGATCGATTTTTGTAATTTGTATTATTTCGAATGATTTTTTTTAGATGTGGTCTAGTCAAAGTCACATTTTTTTTTTTTTGAGATGTAGTGTTAAGGGTAAGGTAAACACACTACCAAAGACTCTAGGTACCTACAGTAGGGTGAATCAGAAAAAATACAAATACTTTGGTAAACCTAATTTTTCGATAGGTGGATGATGTAAACTTTCAGAACCTTCGCAATCTTTTCAAAACTCGTAATGATCATTTAACTCCCTTCAGAACCATCTCAAAACCTTCACAACCCCTTTCAAAGCCCTTCATCACTTTTTATTATCCTACAGATCCATCTCGGAACCTTGATAAGACTTTTTTAAACCCTTCCTGCTCATTAACCATCAAAACCTTTTTCAAAACCCTTCATGATTATTCAACAGCAATCAGAACCATCTCAAAACCTTAACTACTGTTTTCAGGACCTATTCTGATCATTCAACATTTTTCAGAACCATCAAAACCCCTTTCAAAGCACTTCATGTCCATTCAACATCCTTCAGAACCATTGAAACAGTTTCAAGTACCCTTCATGATCGTTCAATATTTTTCAGAACTATTTCAAAACCATCAAAACCCTTGTGAAAACTCATCATGATCGCTCAACCGCCTACAGAACATTTTCACACCTGACACAACCCTTTTCAACACACTTTCTGATCATTCAAAATCTTTCAGAACCATCTCAATACCATCTTAGAACCATCAAAACCCTGGGCAAGGCAAGGTATGGAAAAATAAGGTAAGACAAGGCGAGGTATGGCAAGGTGAGGCATTGCAAGGCATAAGACAAATCAAGGCGAGATATGTCGATAGGAGGCATGGCGATGCGAGGCATGGTAAGGTGTGGCATGGTTCAGAACCATCTCAGAACCGTTAAAACCTTTTTGAAAACCTCACAAGATCATTCAACATTTTTCTGATCCATCTCAGAACTTTCAAAACCTTCTCAGATCATTCTACATCCTTCAGAACCATTTCAAAGCTAACTCAGAACCATCAAACCCCCTTTCAAAACCCTTCATGATCATTCTACATTCTTCAGAACCATCGAAACCCTTCAAAACCTTTCTTGACCGTTCAACAGTCATCAGAACCTTCTCAGAACGATGAATTTTTTTCTCAAAACCCTTCATCATTCTTTATTATCTATCATATCCATCTCGGAACCTTTATAACTCTTCTCAAAACCCCCTTCGGATCATTCAACATCCTTCAGAACCATAAATTAGCCAAATTTTGTTTCATGGAAAGTGTGTCAGGTCTACTTTGGAGGCCTATAGCAAACCCTTTAATGAACTGAGCAGGCTTAAATTTTATATGGGAGGATTGCAACTCCTGTTAAGTTACACATACCAAAATTAGCCAAATCGAAGGACATTTGGGAGCTATCCTACTTTAAAATTTGCATCATGCAATTTATGGGCTTAATTATTCTTATTGGAAAATCCATATAAAACCGAGCTCTTCATTTTCCTAGGCAAAGAATCATTGTTATGTATCTTTTTTTTCTGTCAATAGTAATCAAAAACGCTCGAATTTTTCTCAAAAATTATTACATTTAGAAATACGAGTAAGTATAAAAATCATCAACTTCATAATACAAAGAACTTATCATTTTCAGGGTTCGATCAAAAAATAAGCCTAGACAAAACAATGAAGCCAGTAGGGCTGCTATGATTGATAGGCATCAGTGAGCAGGTACATCAAAATAATGTAAACAAAAAACACAAAAGCAAGAGTCACAATTGCTACCATTATTCGTAAAACATTAATAAAGTCATCTGGAGCATACACCAACGACGAGTTGCGACATCGGATGGCTAAATCATTATTCAAAGATAGCTAACAACAATAACAGCAGCAGTACCAAACGAAGTGTGAATAACGTAATAACACATTTGTGTATACATAAGAGAATGACCACTACGAGACGACAACGACGACTACTACACGGCCTCATATACACACACACGCAGGCTAATTTAGTTTTATACAGTAAGCTTCGAAGACAATATTTGGAATAGTATCTCGATGTAACTCACGTCCAAACGATTCTTTAAGGGTGGACTAAATGCAAACCGTATACATGTTAGAGCTTTACACATGTAATAAATAAGGGTAACTTAAATCCAGCCTCATAAAATACACATTATCCGGTAATCCGGGGTACATGGTTATTCGTATACTCTACACCCACAACTTTCTAACCGATTTTTAAATTGAGAAAGTTCAACAGCTAACTTTAGCCGGAGAGTTTTACAGTTTGGTAGGGTTATATTTTCTAATACAGAGTTGTATACGAGAAAAAGTGTCCCGGATATTAAGTAATATTTGGCTAAATCAAGTGTATACCAATAAACTCTGCGTATACTAAAGGATATATCGTATCGGAACCGGAGCACGAACTAGCTGAATTTGAATCTTGATTTTTTTCCGGCTTTCTTTTTCTGATTGTGAATTTTATTCCTTTACATAAGTTTGAGTATATTTACGCGATTTCTGTTATTCACATATGTTTGGTCTACGTAGAGTAGATATATTTTATCATTTATAGTTATAAAGAAAATCTGATGGTTTACAAAAATTCGACGACCTTGAAAAAATTTGCTAACCACATTTGTCCCAGTTTGACGACAAGACGTATAATATACGTACATTACTTTATGTTTACTTTAATTGTAGTTCGTCATATCACATGTACCTAGACTACCTACACCTGAAACTGTACCCACAAGCATTATGTATTTTGTATCATGTCTTTGATAAAAATAATCCAACGACTTGATTTCAACAAAATATAAACACGATTATGAACACGTATGTTACATTTTACTTATTACTTGATTCAAATAAATCGAGTCACATGTGAAACTGATCAATCAGATATTCAAACTGAGCCGAGTTGAATTTGAAATGTATCAATTATAATTTTCTAAAACGTTGACTATTCTTTTTAACCTGATTTTTTATGTCATACGAGTATTACCTATCAATAAAAACCAGGCTAACGGTCTATCGACCGACCGCTGATGAGGGGAAGAGTGGGAGGAATGTCAACAAAATCTGTTTTGCGGACCTAGAAAACCATTAGGTACCACCATTTTTGGTCATATCGGATACTTATTATATATATTTTTCTCGAAACTAAAAATCATTTGCTCAAGTCGATACATACCGACTAAAATCGATCAAACTCGAGAAAAAGGCATAGATTAACGGCGAATTTGATATTCAGAAATGGGGATGACCTCGGGTTAAAATATAGTTATTTTCAAATTTGGAGGAAGAATTGCTGAAGTGCAAAAATCACAAAAATTGTTCCTTACCGAGCCAATAGATGGAGAACCCAAAGTTGTATGATATATCCAAAAATCAGCCTCCTAAATCAATTAATAAACGAGATAAGAAGGTTTTATCCCTTTTTAAGCTAAGAAAAACGACTGTTCCTCCCTTATCTTCGCTCCCAAGTCAAGCTAACAAACTGAAATTTAGTATGTAGATTTAGTGGGGGTCATAGATGTGCTGTTTAGATGTTTCGACTTTTCTGACCCATTGGTTTCCCTCACAACCCCGAAATGTAGTTTTTTTGGGTGGGTTCCTTAAGTTTAGAGTCTATTCCTCGTATAACTCCTCCTAAAATAGAGCTACAAAGTTGAAATTTGGTATATACGTAGATTTAGTACTGGTTCTAGATGTGTCATTTGGGAATTTCGATTTTTCTGCATTATTACATCCTCTCATAGCCTTAAAAATGTAGTTTTTTGATCAGTTTTTCTTATTTTTAGCAACCAGGCTATTACAGCCTATCAAATAACAACGGCTGATGAGAGGGGAATACCAACAAAATTCGTTTTGGAGTCTTAGAAGACCATTAAGACAATTTCTGGTCGTGTCATATATTTATTTTTATTTTTTATTTTTTCCCCCAAACATTAAAATCATTTACCCTGCTCGATACTGATCAAAATCGCTCCATTTCGGTCAATCGGATGAGTGGGAATGACCTTGTGTCAAAATTCAGTTTTACCCCATTTTGGGAAGGGATGCTGAAGGGACCACAAACACAAAAGTTATCCCTTTTTGAGTCAATCGATAGAAGATTGAAAGTTGTATGACATTAAAAAATCAACTTCCTAGTTTAATTAGGAGGGGAGATATGAGGATTTTTTCTTTTTTTGACCTTGAAAAAGGGCTGTTCTTCCCCTATCTCCCCACCAAAATGATCTAAAAAATGAAAATTTTCAGCCCCATTGCACGCTCTTATAGCCTGGGAAATGTGGTTTTTTAGTCTGCTATTCTCATTTTTTAGTTTTTTTGAGTTTGTTCCCCGCATAGCTCTCTTCCAAATAAAGCTAGAAAGTTGAAATTTGGTATGTACATTTAGTAGGGGACCTTATATGCGTCTTTTGGGGGTCTCGACCTTTCAGCCTCATTTCACACCCCTCCCGAACCTAAATATGTGGTTTTTGGTTGGTTTTTCTAATTTTTAAAGGTTGTTCCTCCCATAACTTCTCTCCAAATTGAGCTAGAAATTTGAAAATTGGTGTATAGATTTAGTATAGGTTTTTTTTGGATCATTTTCAGTCTTCAAAAGCACAATATGATGAGGCGAATTTTGCTTTTGAAGAAAAATCTTTAAGCGGTGAAGTCATAATAGTTGCGATAAACCTCGAAACAATGTGATATAAATTTCAATCCGTCTCTTAATTTTTTCAGCTTACAAAAACTTTTACTTCATATAGAATTTAAAAAATTTTTTGAAGTGGAAAAATTAATACTTCAAGAGTTTCTTCAAAATAGACACAATTTATTCATTCTAAATTCTCAAATGTAACTTTTTACTTTTATATCACTTTTGAACCTTGGGTACTTATTGAGAACCTCTAAAAAGAAAAGAAACAAAATATAGCTGGATAATATTTGAGCCCGATTTTCGTAAAATAAAGTAGATAAGAGAATCGTCCATTTATGAAAGAAAAAAAAAGAAGCACTTTGCAATGTTTATTTTTGTTCAGCGGTGCGAGGGGGTGTACAGATAGGTATTGCAGTGAATTGCTGAGGCCCCTAAAATGCACACATACTACTAAATTTCAACTTTCTAGCTCAATTTGGGAGATATGTCTGGAACAAATTTGTTACACGCAGAAATACCAAAACGTGTCGAGTGTTATCTAATCGCGTGTAATTGTTCGTTCATATACAATGATTGAAGCTTTTGCAAACGAGATAAAATATATAAGCTGTACGAGTATTAGTACGACCGTTGTATGGTAACCATGTGCTGTATTATCGTTGTGTAGAAGTCGAAGCTTAAATATATAATTAAGGATTACGCGTTCGTTCTGTTAATAGTTCAATAAAAACAAAACTCAAAAAAGAAGAAAAACTGCAAAAATTCCAAAAATCTACTTTTCGGAACTGTGAGGACCTCCTAAAGGTACATCTTGCACCCCTACTAAATGTTTATGTCGAAGTTCAATCCCATAACTCAATTTGGAGGGGAGATATGCGTGTGATAGCATTTTTTTCACAGTCAAAAAGGTTGGAAAACCCCCCTTATTTAACCCACGAATCGACCTGGAAGGCTGATTTTTGGATATCCTATAAAAATTTTTGATTCTTCATCAATTGGTTTAAAAACGAACAAATTTTGTCATTTCAGCCACTTAGCACCTAGGCCACAAAATTTGGGCTAACTGAATTTTGAGCCAAGGTCATACCCACTCAAAAATATCAAATTCGCCGTCAATCCAAGAATAGTCCTCTGGAGCTCCAAAAATGATTTTGTTTTACTATCCCTTCATTCACCACAGGTCGATAATCCGTAATAAACTGGTTTTCATGTAAAATATGACACCAAAAATCAGGCAAAAATGGAGGAAATCGATCATGAAGAATAGATTAAGGTAAATTTAATTCGCCAATTTTCTCTAAAAACCTAAAACAATGTAAAAAAAAACATAAAATATTGCTTCGAGAAGGGGTCAAGGATCAAGTCAGATTCACCAATTTTTAGCCACGTCTGACATTTTTGAAACTTTTGAAAAAAAAAATTAAAATTAAAACGTTTTACTATTCACCTTTTGCTTGTCCTTCATGATAGTTTTCTTACACAGGTTCAAATTACATGTCCCAAGCTGTAGTCAACTGCATACGACACCGAGTCACTAAAAGGTGATCAGAAAGTTTCAGCCACTCCTCAAATAGTTTCTGGCCCCCATAAAAATATTATCATAATTTTTAAAAGTTCAGATCTATAAAAATTGACCTTTTTATATAGTCAATAGTTTTTAAAAATTTCTATACCCCAGTACACCACTTTAAACCTTCTCCTTAGGAAAATTTCAATGTACAGGTCGCTAGAAAAAATGAATAAATAAATTTTACCAACCTATATATTACATTTTTACTGAGTAAAAAATTAATACAAACTGGAATCTAATTTTTGTATAAAAAAAATGAAAAAACGCAACCACACCACACGGGCCTTTTTGTACTTACCAGCTGAATTTTCAATCCGCCTTTGACTCTGGTGAATGGAAAAATGAATATCAGTTCAGTGAACAATAAAAACATGAGAGCTGTTCTACAAGTTATTATGAAATTTTATCATTAATATTTCAAAAGTTTTTTTTTAAGAAAAAGCTGAACAAAAAATTTACCGTGTTTTAAAAATCTATATTCTCGTAGCTTTACACAAACCTTTCAAAAAAAAAAATATACAATATTGAAATCTCTTTTGAAAAATTTTCTACCGAACTATTAAGGCCATTGAACCTAATAAATAGCATAGAATTCTCGAAGTGCATGCGTGAGAGTGAATTTTTCACTACACAATGTACACTAAACTACTTAAATTCACTAAAATTTCATGAACTAGCGTTAATAATGTACCGAATCGAGATTATCTTAATTAATGAAGAAGTTTAATCAGAATTTTTCTGAATATGTGTAATATTTATCCATACGAAGTGCCATTTGCAATGTTACTTCAAGGAAAGAAATTCTACAGCGTATATGCTGCCAAAACAACTCCCTCCTTTCGTATAATTCATTTTAACACATCCCCTTTTCAAACAAATGCTACGCAAGAGACCACATAGCTTAATAATGCTACAAAAGTGCTCTCTAAAGTGGAAAAATATCAACTAACGAAAACACTAGTTCTTTCCAAACGTCACAGAATTCACACCTTAAGCGAAACACAGCATACAGCAACGAACACCCTCTCTAAAAACAATAGTAATCTCAGCGCTCTTCGCCATACAAAATTGTGCTGTTTAAATCAAATCTGAAACATTATTCGACGATTTGTCTGATGATAGCGCCACATCACCAGATGAAATTGGAAAATGATTTACGTTGGATGAATCATCGCCTACGCCGGATCATCCTTCATCGCAAAATAATACTCGACGTATGTGTATGAGTCATATAATACGTAGGTAAGTCTGCAGGTAATTAAAATGCTACAATAAATTCGAAATTCGAATACGCTACTTAATACTTTTATTTAAGATCCTGCTGTAGATAAATTTCATAAAATGAATCATTCTCATAGTCCTACGAATAAAATTCTACATTTCTCATTAAGATTTCGCTCTAAACAAAAGCAATTAACGAAATAAAATGATGTTTTCAATTTTATTACGGCGTAATTTAGTCTTACAAAATGATTTCTTATCATCCAAAAGGCATAAGTTATTTCTATAATAATTATAATTTCCCTTTTTGTACTTTCTACGTGGGAGCATCGTACAACAGTGCAATATTGTTAAGGAATTCGTTAGAGAAATAATTAATTTTTAGATTTTCAATTTTCCATTTGTCACCCGTATAACAGGCACCAACTCGTACCTGCGTGCATTTCTATACTAATTATTCATCTGAGTGTGTATTTAAAGGTAATCGAATTTCTTAACAATTATTTTCAATTTTTCGATCTAAGGTGAAAAAAGGAAAAAGATGATTTGTTTGGTAGGTTTATTAACGCAAAGATGCAATCTTAAGAATTTTTTTTATGGAGAGAGAGAGAGAGAGAAAAAAAAGCAGGGCAACGACAAGTTTTAATTTATGGACAGTCTCCATAGTTCGACTAAACGGAGTGGAGTGGTTAACGAGAAGGATTTGAAATTCAATAATTAACAAACAAATAGATATAAGTGAAAAAAATCACATAAGTCTTGTATTCAAATTTAAAAAATCATGGATAAAACTAAATAGGTATTTTAAAATTCTTTTTTCGGGCTCAATTTCGCAATATAGATGGACTTAGTTGAAAATGAAGCATTAAATAAGATCATATGCAAAATCAAAGTCCTAGTAAATTTGTTTCAAAATTCTGAGCTATTAAAGAATTTTTTTCATGTTCTGCAACGGAGGCCAGAGGCGTATTGAAGGGATAGTTGTTTAAAGAAGAGGTTTTAATCCAGTTTTGGTCACAAAGGATAGTAGATTTTGAATTTTTTGACGATCATCAGCCAGGATTTCTTCAGGATCGTTTGATGTAAGATATAGGATTCTTTCTCGGTGATGCTTGGGACATTCGAAGAGTATATGAGTTATGGAG
>FIZR01015558.1:0-23912 GCA_900060175.1 Ferrisia virgata
AAAAAAAAAAAAAAAAAAAAAAAAAAAAAAAAACGTCAAACAAAAGCATAAAATTTCAAGAGCATCGAAAGACAATTTATTAAAAGTAGTAATAATCGATCGTCGATGAGGGTGGTTTATGACGGTATCGTAGGTAGGTAGGTATTTTGTTGTTGAATTTTTACACGTTTGTTCGACCTCTACAAAGGAAACTCCGAATCGAATAACCAACCTACGACCATAAATCATTCACCAAAATGGACATATACCGCCAAGGAAAACCGCCAAGGTTAAGGAAGTCTCGTTTTTCATCGCGAGAAAAATTACAATCAATCTGCAATTACGAATATTAATATCGCACAATGTGTACGTATTATTTTTCGTAACACTATTTTATAAGACGAATAATAATCGCCAAAACGGTCACACAGTCTCACCATAAGAGGCCCGTATCTTATTACTTTAATTACCTCCGCGTTATCAATTGGGTGCAATTTCTCTAAATTTTATTCGAAGGCTAACCAACCAACTATTAAGATACGAATCAATGATGAATGTGGTGCACACAGGCTAAGTTAAGGGTACCACCAACTAACATGTGTACCACAGCGGCACGCTATTAATTAAAAAATTTTCTTGAGAATTTGCCAAATGACGTGGTCCGTTTATACGACTGCGACGACCTTTCCACCGTTTTTACGTCTTAAGCCTACCAAAGAGATGGTGACATGGTCACCAGACGACAGACGCAAACATATTACCACGATCGATAATACTCGCTCGTAATTACTTCTATCTTTGCTCTTTCTTTTTATTCCTCATTAAATAACTATTTTGTTGAATTGTTTTCGTTTTTTGTTTTTTTTTTTTTTTGCTCACATGTTCACTGATTCGCTTTTTCGTTTGTGCGTTAAAATTACAGCAGCTAAACTACGTACAAGTTCCTAAATAATTCAACGATATCGCGTTGATCGCAACGAATAAAAATTACAAAAAAAAAAAAAACTCCAATAAATTCATCATTGCGTTACAATTACGAATTAAAGGGAAGTAATATTGTACGTATTTAGTATTTTTACATAGATTTACGTACGTGATTCGAGCGAGTCGTAAAGTATTCCAGTGTACCACCATCGTTCTTTCATTTTTTTCCTTCGCCTTCGCCTACTACGTGTGTACAAATTGTACACATACCACGTAAATTCGAATAAAGCCTCGTTGAAATTGTTTAAAATCATTAACAAATTTTTTTTCCCGATAATTTTACCGGTTTCAGGGTAAATTAATCCTACGTAACAGATATTCATTCCATCAGAAAGTTGCCAAGTACCCAGACTTATGTACCTGTAAACGGGTACAATTTTTTCATTCAACGAAACGAAATTTATTTCAATCCAGCTGAATGAAAATTTCGTTATTTTTTTCGAATATCTGTCCGTACCTACTGCGCTTATTAGTATACGACGTTCGGTTTTTATGTTTGAATAATAATTAACAACTCGCACACATATACAGATATTCGGTAGGTAGGTAGATAGTGGTACTAGATACCCAGCTTACGTGAAATAACGACAAAGAAAAAAAAAAAAAAAGTAAAAAAGAGTAACCTTGTACACGCAATATACTGTACAATTTTTGAAACGATAAAATTTATGGAATTTTTTGTTAACGTGAATTTTTGTACGCGCATAAATAAACGATTATCTGTATGCATTAATTTTTTATAAGTTTTCGTACGAGAGTTTCGATTTCGTTAGATTGATCTAGGGGATGTAGGATGGTCGAGGTTAGGCAAGTTCAGAAAACCTTGTTATTTAAATTTCACTCGTCGTATAATATATTTCACTTCCATATCTCTATCTATAAGCATAATAATATTATATATTTGAAAATTATTTGAAATATACGTAGTTCACCTCTGTACATGGGTTCAGATGTTTAAAAATTCACGTGGTATTGTATATTTTAAACTGAATTTGTTTTTTTTTCTCTCAGATAACATAACATGATAGGTACTTTTATATACGGTTCGGACCATTTTATACTTGAAAATACCTACGTTAGGGTGGAGTGAAAAAAAAACATATCTTGGGGAGCTGGTTGACTTTAGAGTTGAAAACCCACTGTGCAAAATTTTTCGTCGTTAGCTCAAAGAGTGGGTGAGCTATGGGTTCTAAAAGTAGTGTTGTTTTCGAAAAAAAAAGAGGTAGTTTTTCGGCAAGTACACCCTCTAAAAATAGTCTAAGACCCCGATCACTGCGCTTTGAGATTCTGCGTCTATCTAGCGCACTTTCGGCTTAATCCGAGACCACTTTTTGCCTTCTAACAGGGACTTGAAAAGTTACAGATGGCAAATATCAATTGTCGAAAAAATACGATTAAAGAGCCCCGAAAAATTTTTCTTCAGCTCGTAGAAGTATATTTAGGTTGAAATAGTGGGATAGTTTTGCACAGCAACGCTATCAATTTGAGAAATAATTTCAAGACACTGATTTGGGAAATTTTGTCGTCAAAAAGAGCAATATTTTCAACTTTCATTAAATAATGAGATTGGCAGCACTGATGTGCAAAACTATCCAACTATTTCCACCTAAATCCATTTCTCTGAGCTGGAAAAAAATTTTACGCATGTATTTAAGGTAATAGGCCCTTTCATTGATTTTTTTTTTTTGAAAAATGAAAAATCTCGATTTTTGCGATCTGTATTTCGTTAATCCGCCAGTAGAGGTCGTAAACGTGGTCTTCTCAGATTATTAAAAATGCACCAGGTAGACGCAGAATTTCGAATCGCATCTTTTTAGCTCTGTGATCGGTGTCCTACAGCATTTTTACGTGGTGTAAATGACGAATAATTACGTTTTTTTTTTCGAAAATGATCCTACTTTGAGAACCCATAGTTCAACATCCCTCTCTTGAACGGGGAGGAGGGGGGTAAATTTTTTATGATGGGGTTTCAACTCAAAGTCAACCACCTTCGTGAGTTTGGTCAAAATCCGATGTATGTTATGACATGTATATGTCTTAGGTGGGGAGAGGGGAGGAGGAGGTCAGTTTCTGAAAACCTGACGTTTTTAATGTAACATTTTTGATTTTTGAATTTAATGTTAAAATGTTAACATGCATAAAAGTGCAACTGTTTGATAAAACTCACAGTCAAAGATGAGTAGAATTGATTTTTGTACTTGATGCTAAAATGTCTAAGTTGAATAAAGTAACAAATCATTTTGGTGTAACGGTTTTGATTTTTGGAGTTTCTGTTGAAATGTTAACCTGAATGTGTCTGAAGAGTATGGCAGTTTAAAAAAATTGAAAAATAAAAAAAATAAAAAAAATAATGACTTTTGCACCTAATATTAAAATGTTAACTCGAATGTCTAATTAGGAAAATTTTTTTAAATTAAAAATTAAAAATAGAAAAAAAAATAAAAAATAATAAAAATTGATTAAAATTGAAAAAATTAAAAAAAAAAAAAATAATGACTTTTGCATTTAATATTAAAATGTTAACTCGGATGTCTAATTGGAAAAAATTTTTCAAATTAAAAATTAAAAATAGAAAAAAAAATAAAAAATAATAAAAATTGATTAAAATTGAAAAAATTAAAAAAAAAAATTAATGACTTTTGCACTCTTTGTTAAAATGTTGATATTTATATCTAATTAAAACAACTAAAAAATAACAAAAATTAAGTAATAAAAAAAAGTTTTTCAACTTGAAAAAATTAATAACTTTTATACTCTATTTTAAAGTGTTGGTGTGTATTTCTCATTAAAAAAAATTGAAATAGAAAAAATTAAAAAATTAAAAAATTAAAAAATTAAAAAATTAAAAAAAACAAAAAATAACAAATATTGAATAATTAAAGCAATTAAAAAAATTGAGATGTTTTTGAATATTGATTTAAAGTTTTTGATCAAAAATTCGTAATGATGGAAGATTACATAATCTTCATTTTACTAAGAAATGATAAAATAAAATGTTAAAATGTAGTGAAGAGAACATTAAACGTTTTTTGATTCAAAGTTTCCGATCAAAAATTTGCGATAAAAGTAGATTAAGAATGATTTTTGCATTTCATGTTAAAATATTGTGACCGATATGTTACCTATCCATGATCTCGAATTTTTCCCTAAAAGGGAAAAGAACCTAAATTTTTTCTTTTCTTCGCTCCAGTCTAACCTACATATTTTAGAAAATTAACTTTTCCAAACGAACTAAACGCAAAATTATCTTATTCTCAAAAGGTTACATTCATAAAATTCACATAAAATGAATAGACTCTAATTTGAAAATTACATATCGTAAAAGTTTCGCATTGTCACGTGTTATTTTCGCACATGGAGTTGAAAAATCAAATACCAAGTAATTGTTACAGTAATCGAATTAGGATAAGAGTTTCTCACCTCCGTTTAGTATTACTTTTTTAATGTTTTTAGACTTACATAATTATAGAAATTCGGCTGAAAAATCAATCATAAATTAGAATCTTTTATTCTTCTCATCCGTTTCCAAGTGTGGAAAAAGTGTATCAATATTTATATTCAGACCTTTTCACCAACACTGATACGAATTTCATGATAAATCAATAAATGAAAATTTTACACTCTATTAAAATTTTATAGCTTAGTTTCTCAACAGAAATATCCAAATTCCGGCAATTAAATCATTTCCTTCGGATTAAGACGACGAGAAAAGCACTAAAAAAGGAACAATAATATTTTTATCACATCGAGAAACATAAATAGGTACACAAATTTATCTTTTTTTCAATAAACAGAAATTGCACGCTATTAAACTTGAAAAAAAAAAAAAAAAACATTCAAGAAACGTGGCGGAAAATGAGAAATAAAAACTTTGTAACCACAAAATATTTAAAAAAAACGACTGGTAAGTAATATAGATACCCTAGATACTGAAATTTTATACGCTAAATAATAATTTTAATTTAGAATATTTCCTGATTTCTGAAATATAAGTACATTACGAAATACACCACATGCTCAAGTAAGAAAAAAAAAAAAAAAAAGTAAATAAAAACATTCATTTTATCATTTTTGAAATACACTACGATTTTCAGAAACAATTTCGGCAAAATTAGAACATACCTATTATTGATTTTTTGCCAAAAGCTCGACAAAAATCACAACGTATTCATTCGGTATCATCACTTATCCTATATGCACGATGTGCAGTCATTCTAGAATTTAATGTCTGCATACGATCAGAATTATCTCAAAGATGATTATCTGCACCTTAATACTCGAACGAAACATCCGAGTGAAAAAATGAAGCATGATGCAAAAGCTCGCCGAATCGCGCACATAAATAGTATGTACTTACAAAACAGCCTTTAGTGAAATTCCACAGTTTGAACCGGTCCTCGGATAACTTTCGATTCTTCAATGAAACGAACGAACGTCTTGATGGTGCAAAATTCTACGATAGTTCCTCAGAAGCGCGCGCACCTTTTGGATCAGATGCACGCGCGCACTTCCTATGATGCAGACCGCTACGAGAACGATCTCTGATCGATAATAAATTACTCTAATTAATACAGATCGCGCGCGTATATTCGTTGACCCGAAATTTTAATATTCACCGCTTGTGAATTGAACTTCTTATATACTCGAGAATACGTACTAAGTATACGAAAGAAGAGGAGAAAAATATAGCACGAAAGCAAATCACAACATATCACGATCGCGGCACATTTCGTTCAAATTACGGCTGTTTTAAGAAATGCGTCGACACCAATCTAAATTTCAACATGGAACGAAAGTACGATCAGTTAAGAGCTTACGTTTGAAAAAAGGATCCGCCGGGAAGCCTTTTTTCGTTTATTTAGTTCGTCGATGACATACACGTACGTTTTGCGAACATTTCACCAACTGATACGCTGCAACTTGTACACCTGAAACATTGGTAAAATAAAAAACGCGATGAGATGGTTTACAGTAGAAGTATTTTTTTTTTCAACGATTCCAAGGTCTAACGAAGTCATCTGCCACAGGTATGGTGATTAATTATACCGAAATTGTACTTTCGTAACACCTGATCACATAATGGATACATGCATACGATCACTGTAGCTTATACCTAACCTGCAACGCTCGAACTTTCAACAACATTACATAAACAAGCTACAATACCTCTGTAAATGGTCTATTTCCATCAAATATTTATGGGGATTCCCTGATTCAAGTTTCCAGCTAACGCAATAATTACGTTCACCGTTAGTAAAACAGAAGTAAATATACATCGTGAAAAAGACTAGAGAGTTCAAGAACCTCGTTTATGAGATGAATAGAAACTTCGCAAGATACATATTGTTTTATTAGGTCTATCTACTACACGTTTCGAAAGTTCTAGCTTCTATAGCGATAACAAGCATGAGTTCGAGTTAGCTTCTATCACATTGTCGCTCTGTCGATCAAATTTGTACGGAAAAAACAGTAAAGTAAGCTTGATGATGGAGTTCGAACATAGCCTGCCAATGAGAGCGCTTGTTTACATTATTGTAAATGTTTGTTTACATTGTTAACTTTTTCAAAGTTTCAGTAATTACAATTTCAATCTCGAGTCTCAACTCTGATCGAATTTTTAACTAAAAGTAATTTGATTACATTTATTTTCAAAACTAAAGTATAACTGAGTTGTGAAGTAAGTAGGCAGCGTAAAGTTTTGATTTGCTCTTCACGAAAGCCGATATTACTATAATTTAAATTTATTGTTTGGAACTGGTCATTTTTCGAATATTGAAGATAATGCAAAGTAGAAACAACCTAATTTAATATAATTGATCTGTTTTTATAGAATATCCAACATTGGTATAACGTTATATTTTTTGCATTTCATTCATGTCGAACAATTCAGTACTGTACGTAATAAGTTATGTACCTAATTCAAAAATGAAATAAAGTATTTTTCAAACAAGTTACCAATTTTCTAACAAAGAAGTAATTAAATATTAAATTAATGAAATAAGATTGATTTCATAATAATTCACTTCTAAAATGATGAAAACATCAGATGAATACATATTTTAGCTATTTTTGACTTACTCTTTCTAATATCTATTATACAAGTAATAATGTATGTTCCAAAACATTGCTTCCCTATAAATTTCATTTATCAGGCTTCAATTACGTTAAAGTTATTTAAATTCGTCAATGAGCAAATTAATTTTGCTCAGATTTTAATTCAATAATTTCAATTCCAATTAATTTGGCTTCTTTCGATTATCAAAGTAAAGATAGACAACAAGCAGAAATTTTTATAAGTAAATCATAAATTCACGCTCTTATTATCATACTACTTTCAAAATCTACCGTCCAGCATAAAGTGAAAAATAGCGCAATCTGTATTTTTCGATTTTCAACAAATGCTCTAAAAAAAACCAGTGTTGCAAAAAAAAAATGTTTTTTTGAAAAAACACAAAACACAGTTTTCAACCTGATTATGATTTTTTATGTCACATTGTCAATGAGAATCAGGTTGTTACAGTCTCATGGATCTACGACGAATGAGGGGGGAGGGGAATACAAACAAAATCTGTTATGCGATCCTAAAAGACCATTACGACCATTTTTGGGCATATCAGATATTTATTTTTATTTTTTATTTTTTTCCCCCGAAGACTAAAACCATTTACTTGGCTCGATACTGACCAAAATCGCTCCTATTCGGTCAATTGGCTCAGTTTGGCGGCGGATTAGATATATATGAGTGGGGATGACCTTGCATTAAAATTCAGATATGCCCAAATTTGGGGAAGAATGTGCGGAGGGGCCAAAATCGAAAAAATTGTTTTTTTTTGAGCCAATCGATAGAGGATCCAAAGTTGTACAACAAAGTCGAAAATCAACCTTCTAGGTCAATTAGGAGGGAAGATATGAGATTTTTCTCTCTTTCTGACCTTGAATAATGGCTGTTTCTTCCCTATCTCCCGACAAAATTAATCTAGGAAGTAAAAAATTTGGTACGTGGAATTGGTAGGAGCCCTAGATGTGCTTTTGGCGGTTTTGACTTTTCAGCCTCATTGCACGCCGTCACACCCTTAGGAATGTGGTTTTTTGGTTTATTTTTCCCCCGAACACTAAAATTATTTACTTTGCTTGATGCTGACCAAAATTATTCCAATTTGGTCAATCGGCTTAGTTTGGCGGCAGATTAGATATATATGAGCGGGGATGACCTTGGGTCAAAATTCAAATATGTCCAAATTTGGGAAAGGGGATGCTGAGGGGCCAAAATCTCAAAAATTGTTTCTATTTGAGCCAATCGATAAAAGACCCAAAGTTGTACAAGAAAGTTGAAAATAAACCTTCTAGGTCAATCCGGAGTGAAGATATGAGGGTTTTTTCCCTTTTTGAAATTGAAAAAAACTATTCCCCCTCCTATTGCCCAACCAAATTGAGCTAGGAAGTTGAAATCTGGTATGTGGATTTGGCAGAAGCCCTAAATGTGCCTTTTGGCGGTCTCGACTTTTCAGTTTCATTGCACTCCCTCACAGTCCCGAAAATGTGATTTATTCCTCGCATAACTTCCCTCCGAATTGAGCTAGGAAGTTGAAATTTGGTATATATACTTTTTTCAGCTCCATTGCACCCGTCCTACCCTTAACACTGATTAGGAATTTTCAATTCTCTGATTATAATATTCCACAAAAATCAGGCTGAAAATGTATCGAAATGCGATTATCTTTTTATTTTTAGTTTTTTTGTCTATTTTTTTCAAACTCAGATAACAAAAACAAATGTGTCAACTTGAACCTTACAAATTCGTCGAAGGTGAACACTGCGTCCAAACTAAAAAAAAAAAGGCAACCTTAACGTAGTAAAGAATAAGAAAAATGCTTTAAAAACACACAAAAAAAAAACGTTAAAATTTTTTTTTGTTTAAAATAAGAAAATGTTTTCTTTTGTTTTTTACGTTTAAACATCGCAACACTGAAAAAAACTATCCTCGAATATGCTGTATGATTTTCGATCCACTCAAGTCCTAATCAAACCTAATAAAATTTTAATCGAACTTATTCCGTTTAAATTTGTATCGAGCAAAGAAAACAATTTTATACAACGAATAGAAACAAGTATCAGGCATGCAGATTTATATTAGAAAGTAGTCCAAAACAAATTTATTAACCCTTGATACTTACCCATTTCTCCCCTAATTTTACCTCAAGCTAATATAAATATGTTCAGTTCTAATTAGCTTTTAGTTATTCAATTTAACCAAAAAAGTTCAAGAGACAGAAAAATACCTTCTCAATTAAAAAGTTCCCACATTTTTCAATATTTTTAAGACACAGCATACAAAAGTGTTCCATAATATCAGTTATAGTACTTTACAGCTCTATTCTATGCATGTATCTGCAATAAAACCATAGACCAAAAAAGATAGGTACATCTACGAACACATATTATTGCAAAGGTATTCTACACAACATCACAAACACAGCCATAAGCTTCAGCTTCATGTATTCGCAATCAGACGACTTCATTAGTCCGCAGATGGTTTTTATTCGCATGTATATCGTTTCACACACATACATACTCGTTCGTATACGTGGATATATAAAACATGCCACCCGGTCTCGTATGAATAATTAAACCGCAAACGCGCAAACCATAAACACGAGAGAAAAAGTCAAGCAACTTATTTTCAGTTCGATTTGACTATTTTGTCAACGAAACCCGAAACAATAGCGCAAAGGTATTCGAATTTTGTTTCGTTTTTGTTCTCGCCACGGTCATGCACCTACCGACACCTGCAGTTAACCCAGCCCAACCCTACAATGTCCCTATAACCGAGTTATTTATGTGCGAAAATATTGCACCGACGCAATTCGACTACACGGGTATGGTTTTTTTTATGGTAAATTTTATTTTAAAAATACCTACTCGCGTCGTAAAAGAGTATCACGTGATTTATGGTTGAAATGAATCCCTTTACATTTTTTTTTTTCTCAATTTCTGCCAAGGTACAACGAACAGAAATAAACGTCTAGGGATTGCAGAAGGTTTAAAGTAAGATTTAATGGATGTAGGTGGTAGGATTCATAATCAAGGCGCACGATACAAGTACGTGTAGGTGATTAGGCCCTCTATAAGCTCAGAGGCTGAGAAGGGATTCAGGATTTAGAGATAAATAACTGCAGAAAATTTAATTTAGAAAAACCAGCACGACAATATGTATAAATTTTCTTAAAACTTTTTTCATTACCGATAAAATAATGTAAGCGTTATTTGAAATACAAAATTTCCAACATTAGGTTTCGTAAAAATTCAAGTCATGGTTTTCAAATCTAAAATTAAATTTCAATTTTGATTCTAATAATTTTTAAAAATCTCACGCCAAGATAAATCACATCCCGTAAAGAAAACAACACATCATTTCATCGGTTCGATTCATTGGAAATGATGTTTCATTCGTTCTGAATCATTTAACTCATAAAAACTACATACGTATTTTCCACGTAATATCCGTGTAAAATAAGTACATCAACTTTCTTCTTTCAAAAAAATCACATTTTCCACTTACGTATACATAATAATAGCTAGTTACCTATACGTACGATCGATTACTTCATCGTAACAATTTATTAGGTATAAAATTTTTCCCAAGTATAACTTACCAATTACACGTTCTGTAGGTTAATTTTTGTCGCAAAATACCTAATAGCACTTATTAATTTAGAACACACCAATTATCACAAAACACCATACACAATTGCAAATTGTAAAATAGAGTACGGTACACATCAAACAAAAGACCTTAACGCAGAGTATTATTTTTCGCGTGACAACGCATAAGGTACGTAATATAACCACAGAGCTAAGTATATATACGTGTATTTAGCTCAATTAAAATAACGCATATTTAACATTAGAAGCTATTTAAAATGTAAATTATTCGCATGCCTTAAAATTGTGTGCTCTGTACTTGTCAGCTGGTTTGTCAGAAAAATCCACACTTTGAAAAATTACAACTTGAAAATCGATTGCTATTTACGAACGTAGGACGTAGGCTGCATAGTACGCACCGGGACGTACGGTTTATAAAATGTATCCATAATCTACATAAATTCTAAACACCAATAATTAAACACAAGTAAAAATTTACCCGAATAATTAGCATAATTTCTCCGCTTCACGTAGGTACGAGTGATCAATCGATAGTTAGGTAAAAAAATACACGAATTTACACGAAATGCATTTCAGGGGGATAGGGGACGAAACTAGACTAGGTATATGAACAAGTATCAAAGTGTATCATACTTAACATTATGAAGTACACGGTACTGTAATGTACAATGACAGAGCCCTTACACAATTTCTTTCAGTGTTACCTTTTCGCCAATTTTATAAGTTCTCTTTTGGTAAATTTTATGTTTATACAAGTAAATAATACATGACGTAAGAAAAAACATATTGTATACTGCACATGTATGCGTAAACATTCAGCATAGTGTACTCGTGTAATTTATACACATATCTACATACATAATGTACACGATATGCAATTCATGTTATCAATTTACGAAAGAAATTCCAACTAAGTCGATAAAGTAATTAAACGATACTTTTTTCCAGTAGAACAAACAATATTGTTGGTATGTGAAAAAGAAAGACTATAAACAACGAAGTAAGTATTTGTACCTGACAAAGAAGACATTTCGAATACAAGAGAAAAATATTCGTACCTGCGTCGAGAACATTCTTTAAACGCAAGTGATTAATTCTTCTTTCTATATTCAGCATTTAATCGCAGCGTGATCGAATAACGATCGAAATATCATACAGTTTTCTTTCAAAAATGAACTCCACATGGTTAAACTTACCATCGTAATGATAACATCGCTCAACATACGAATACAAACTCTACAATACGAAGCTTTTCGTAAATAAAACTGGTTACATTCTAGTTTCAAGATTAAAGTAAAAAAAAAAAAAGGGTTGCAAAATATCATACTTATATGATATCCATTTTATCAACTTATTTCTTATCTGAAATTAGTTAGAAGAAATAATCGTAATATTAACCATTACTCATTGAATACGGAAACTTGGACTTACGTGGGTAGTAGATATAGATACGAATGATTCATAAATAATACGTCTATGTATAAGTATGATTTACTAATACATGCAATTTTCTTTAGTTCATCATACAAAAAGTACTTCTGATCGTCGTTTGGTGAACAAAATAATCAATACTCATTCGTCGTTGTAGGTTGTAAGCAAGCAAGACACCTACACTAACTACTACGTTACAATGTTATCATCGCATAAAAATTAAAAAAAAAAAAAAAAAAATCAGTACGCAGGTAACGAAAGTTGTACCACTTCAATAAAGGAATTTTCACGCTGACCTAGGCGAGAACATTTTTGAAAACAGAAAGTCTATTTATAGCTAATAAATTTTTAGAACAATATTCAAAAACCTTAAGAATAGCTCAATCAGTTATGGTTTCATAATTACGCGAGGACGACAGCAGACAAACTACTTACTTAAATAAAATATCGGCTTTAGGAATGGTTAGATATGAGTAAATGAGATATTGAAAACAACGAAAGAAACCCCAAGATTTAAAAATACCATACTTTACACGACTCGAATGAGTGAATTTGCTCCAGGATGATACATATAATTTTCAATGAAATCATTCAACAAAAAAAAAAAACAACTTTCAAAATATAATTAAAAACTGTTCAAGTATATTTACACAAAAGTTCAATACAAACTTGCTGAAGTTGAAAGAGGTAACCATCTTCTTATCGATAATTATAATTCGATTTCATCAAACGAAAAAAAAAAAAACATTCCAAACACAACTCTCACACGTAAGTAGGTAAGTAAGTAGTAATCAATGTAATAACAGTCGAATGCAGATTAACTGTGATTTAAAAATTATCTCAACACAATGATAGTTGATTTCACATAAAAAAGTTCACGCTCAACTCTTTGCGCAGACATTGACGTCAAAAAGAAGTCGTTTTTCAAAATGAAGTGTAAAGATAAGAGAAAAATTGACCAAATAACTCAATGTGTGTAACTCTTACGCCGATATCCAATTTTAAAGTGGACATGCCAAGTTCACAGTGTACGAACAAAATTCAAATAAATGGATGTGTTTACAATTTTTACGTATTTTAGTTTACATAGTGCATACAACAGTATAACTATGCACATATAACTTATTTTGAATGTTTTATTCGTACGAAACTTTTCATTTTGAAACGGACTGCTTCTATAAAAAGGACATAAAAATCGACGACTATAGCCAAATATTCATTATTAGCATCTCTTTGATTCCGAAAAAACAATAGGTACCTACTTTTATGCTCTTACAAAATGAACTATGTGATAAACTTGATTTAAAAAGAAAATTTCTGCGTACCTAATTACATTGTACGTGTACGTGGTATAAGAAAATCAAGTACGATAAAGAAAGGAAATGTGTAAAGAAATTGAGAAAAACAAAAAAAAAACTTCATTTCCGTTATAACATATGTTAGAAAATAGCGTATCATTAGAAATGAAATAATCAGCTTGAAAATTCATACCTCAACTCCATCGATGTAACAAAACAAACACCAATTTAACTAAGCAGTTAGCTCATTTTAATCGACGAAGATAAATTCAACGAAACGATTAAAAATTGTAAAAAAAAATTTACACCGTTCGATGGAATTTTATCCTTAACCTAATCTCATTTAAACAAAAGATACTTTCAAAAAGTAAACACAACTGAAAAGTGTAATAGGCGATAACAGAGGTACCTGTATCTATGAGTAAACTGCGCATTTAAAATCAAACGTCTACCCTTAAAATATCGATCTGTTGAACCACCCAAGAGTCAAGTAAATAAACAAATTACGCTGGCGGTTCGTATTAGGTCAGACATCTCTCTCGACATTGATTTAAGGTTGAAAAATTAACAATTCATTTCATTCATTCCGACTTTACTGCATCCAATTTCTTTGCAACTGCATAAATTAAGTCGATACAAATAGATTATGGATGAAGAGATAATGCGTAAAAAATTATATCTGATGAAATCGAAGCGCAGATTGGGAATAATTTAAAAATAATTTATCAGATATTAGAGAAAATAATTTTCGCCGCTGTGTAGTAAGTACGTATAAGTGATCTGAAATCGATGATGTGAAAGTATATAATAATGTACAATTACATTTGTGGTCATGTATTTGAATGTTAGGATATTGATATTATTCTCTCAAACTTCGTGATAAGTAACGTAAACAAGTTGAGTTAACAATTCAATTAGAACAGTAAATATATCTACATATGTAGGTAAATATTTGCACGAATTCAATGACAATGATTCCCTCAACTGAGTCATCTTTTTATACTAGTAATTTTCCAACTTCAAGTTCGAAAATACTGGTAATACAGTAGCCGCATAAATTTTCATCTCAGATTTTGTATTAGCATGAAGCTAATGGGTAATTTTTGAGATGAATTGGAGTGTGAATGCGTAAGAATCAATTGTTATCAATTTCAAGATTTTCAAAAGCATTTACATTTCTGAAACGTTTTCAACTATCAGAGAACGCATCCTAATGATAGAAATACTGATTGAATCAAGAGTTACATTGGTATTGGTGAGTAAGTAAGCAAGTAAATAAGTAGATAGAAGTACAATTGTACATAGAAGTGTTATTACTTAATCCTAGTTGAATAATTGAATACAGATCAGTGGTCAGTGGAAGAAATTCAAAATCTCACTCACCTAAATAATTACATCTGTTCAAACGAAACGAAGAAGATTGTACATCAAGATCGGAAATTTTGTAGTCAAACTGATTTACGAAATGTACCACCTCATTTCAATAACTTTTCATCACATCCGACGAACTGACCACATATAATCAACCAAAGAACTGCATTCTACTCGTTTTACATTCTCATTGAACAAGAATAATAATTCCCATTTCCATCTCCATCTAATTCCAATTCACTCAGTTCGCACTGTTGCATTCCAGGAAAAGAGCATAGAGCGGAGAAATTTATAGATAGTACACACTCCACCGCTATTCCACATTCTGGAAACGTTTTCCAGTTCAATTCAGTTCCAGATCCAGATAAAGTAAAACAACTTTTTTTTTTAATTTAAATAAGAAATAAGACGCTGTAACTTTTGTTCTATAACAACAGACAATAATTACTTTTATTAAGAAAATGTTCTGAATAGTTTATCCGTAGAAATTTAGTTTTGCTATAAACTCAAAATTAATGGATAAAACGATTTAAAATTTTAATACACGCTTTGAGAAAAATTGTCTTTCCATGTATTTTGAGACATTTTGAAAATAATTCATTTAATTCGTTGAAAAAATGAGATTCAACATTTGAAATTTGTCGCTACTTATCAGCAATTTAGTCCAAAATTATCAAAATTTACCGATCAATGTTGTTTTTTTTTAGATAAAGAAAAACAGTTTTCAAAATGTCTCAAAATTCATCAATGGACAATTTTATTTCAAAACGTATATTGAAATTTCGAAACATTTTATGCATAATGATGAAACAATCGCAGCAATAAATTTCTCCTTATTTTAAATACCCAGAGCATAGCCTTAACGGAATATAAAAATGTTATTTCAATCTACTAAGCAAGTATGTAACGATGTTTTATTGTGTTTTGTACGTAACAAATTAAGAAAAACATTTTATTCAAGTTGAAAAAACATGGTTGTATTTTGTATTGCTTTTGTGTTGGGTAGTTGGGAGTTTTTTTTTTTTAATTGAATGTTATGCGATGATGTTATGAATTTAAAAATGTTGGTTTCTATGTAAGGTAAATTAATGTGGGACATAAACATATTTAAGACTTTATAGTCATTGTTTACTCCTTTATATTTATTTAAACGGGTCTTTTAAAAAAACAGCAATATTACATCGGTCGCGATTCTATAAAAGAGTGAAAATGCGGGGTCGTTATGGATTATGGTTGTTTTAAAAAATGAAAGAAAAAAGAAAATTTTTTCATGAGGTACATTTGAATCGAGTCATTAAATAAAGCAGTCTGGATGAATAAGTTGATAAAACAGGAATATTATGTACATTTTGTAAATTTGAAATTTTGATGTACACTTTTCCAATAATGGGATGAAAATTTTATGAATACCAGAGTGCATCAATTTTTCTTTTTTTTAGCGAACATAGTATTGCTCGTTAAAAATCAGTCAATACAACATGGATGCTTTTAATTATTCATAGGAAAAATGTACTTATTCGCCACTAATATTCACAAAATTATGCTAGGTAAAAACGATGTCGAAACTGAGTACATGAAAATGCACGTACATTCCAACTTCATAAGTAATATTATTATTGTGATTTTTATCAAACACGAAAAAAAGTAATTTGGACGATACAGAAAGTTTTTTGGAAGGGTATTGCACTTCGTGAAACATCATTTGTTTTATATAATAGGTATTTTTTTTTATTATTTATCTGACACAAATCAACGGTTCATCACATATTGTAGTTGCCCATATTACTTCATTACTATCATTGTTGTCAAGTTGACAAGTTAAATTTTTACATAACATTTTTACTTTTTTTTTAATTTATATTTTTTTAAAAATGAAATATATTTTTAAATTTTTTTTCAATATTTCTTGAAGTGAAATGAATTTTTAAATAAAATCTTTGCGGAAAAATAAATGATAGCGCAAGGAAAAATCCTGATTTAGTTAGCATCATACATCATGAGAAAAATAAAGTAGGCAGATAGTTAGAGGTATAGTTGAACCTTACTACTCATGAGTTCATTTTTATTTAATTATTACCTATTTACCATTATTCTTAAATTATTTCAATAGTGTGTCTTAATTGAAGAGTTGTACAGCACATTTCAGATATTAAAACTAACTGAATAAGTGATCATGAGAAGATCAAATAAGACATGAATATGAAATCATTATTGCAGCATGTACCACAATGATCATCTTCACCAAAATTTTTTTCTATGGATTTGGCAGCTTTATAATTATTGTAGGAACAACAATAACCATAATTTGGAAACCAATACTAGACTATGTAATAGATTCTGTAAGGCTTAATCGTTTATTTAAATTAATTTTACAACTATACTTATGCTGGTAAAGGTACACAAAATAATCAACTACAATGAATTTTTTAATTTAAATTTCATTTCAGAAACTAAGATTAGCCAAATGTTCAGAAGCTGAAAAAATATGGAGCAATAATTCAGTACCTGTGTATTTTAAAGTGTACATGTTTAACTGGACTAATCCAGAGCAAACTTTGGCAAAGAAACAGAAAGCAAATTTTACCGAACTTGGACCGTATACATTTCGGTTAAAAAATATTGATTAATTTTGTTGTCACGAACATCATTTTAAACAGCTGATCCGAATTAAATTCATCATTTATTGGTAGATTTACTCAGCTGAAATCAGATATTCTTTGGAACAGTAATCATACCATTACGTTCAGAGCTGATAGAATTTGGAGCTTTGCACCCGAAATGTCAAACGGCAGGCTTTCGGATCGAATTACCAACATTAATGTTGTAGCAATAGTAAATCGATTTTGTTCACTTTTCTCTTTTACAAAAACAAGAAAAATATGACACGTACCGTATCGCATACAGTTATTTAATAATAAATTGCAGTTCGTTGGGGAAAGATTTAAAAATAATGCATGGATTGAAAAACTGTTCGTAAGTGGGTTCCTAAGTTTACTAGAAAAAGAAGTGTATATCACTAAAACCGTTGAAGAATTACTTTTTGAAGGCTACCAAAATCAAATTTTATCCATCGGAAAAACTCTCAAAGATTGGGGAATAAATGTAGGCTACATGCCAGAAAGATTTGGATGGTATTTCAATGTAAATAAATTCAAAATTTAATAATTTTAACGATATCTTATAGTAATGTTAACTTATCATAGATCTTTTTCATTAGAAAAATGCTAGCGAAATTAATATTTTCAACATCCATACGGGTAGCGATGATCTCAACCATTTGGGTATTGTGCGCTCTTGGAATTATAAAGCTCGATCTGACGTATATTTGGATCAATGTGATCAAGTACGAGGATCCTTGGGGGAACTTTGGCCTAAAAATATTAGCAATGAAGATACTACTTCGATTTTTATATCCGATTTTTGCGGGTGAGTGTAATCTTTATAATAAATTTCTTCTCTTTCCATTTTCATTTTTAATGAATTTGGCGTTCGACTGTTCAGATCATTATAATTGAATACCTTTTACTTTTTTCTTTTAACGTAGGGCTTTTGATTTAACCAATTCAGGAATACAGAAATTGTACGATGTCGATGGAGTACGTTTTATCGGCACAGAAAAAACTTTCGACAATGGCAAAAGGTATCCGGAAAATCGTTGCTTTTGTAAAAACAGAAAATGCATTCTTCCTTCAGGTGTTAGAGACGTATCAGATTGCGTGCATGGACCTATTTACATATCATTTCCTCATTTTTATCTGGCCAATCAAAGCTATAGGAGAAATTTGTATGGTATGAATCCAGTGGCAGGAAAACATCAATTTTCAATCACCATTCAAAAAGTTAGAAAGATCATCCAGACATTTTTTTATTATATCAAGAGTTATTTTGGTGATTATATGTTAGAGAAACTGATTATGGGCATATTAACGTTTTGTATTGTAGGATTCGGGAATGATATTGGAAATATTTGCCAGGTTACAAATCAACGTTAAAGTAGAGCCTTATCCCAGTTTAGGGTATGTGGCATTGAAATTGAATAAATATTTAATTAGTAGATACACTATTCAAATCAAATAATAGGTCATTTTGATTATTTTTTAGTTTCTTTGCCAATTTACCTAATATGATGATGCCTGCAGTATGGTTCGAAGAATACATCGAAATGCCTGAAAATCTAAAGGATCAAATAAAACTGGCTTTCAACATAGCACCACTTTTATTGACAATTTTCGGTTTTAGTTTGATCATTACAGGAGTCGCATTATTAATTTGTGGACGTATGTGTACTTCTTCCAAATTGTTAAAGCAGAAATGAATAAACGAAATTTATTATCATACAATGACTTCATTTGCAGTATCACTTTTGGGTGTTCTAAATTACAAGAAGGTTCATATTGATAGAAATTAGTTATTCTAAAATATTGACAATGTTAGCACTTCAATTAAATTTGTTATTTATCCACAAATCCATTCATTTATTACTTCTCATCAAGTTATAAAGAATGGGTTGTGTATAACTAATACAGCATGCGTATCAATCATTCCCTTACAAAAGCGCAAACGCTTATTTAATTAAGTAAATTATAAATTCGACCTCTTCACATATTTTCTTTATCTGTCCATCAACGGCGATACCAAAAATTCAAAATGTTTTGAAGATTAAAGTTAGGTATCAATTTATCAAGAAATATATCAATCTTTGATTTACTGGCATGTAGCAACAAATTATTTTTTGCAGGAAATAGGTAAACGAGAACTACCCAAATTCAAATTACTCGTTACTTTCAATTCACTTTACTTTTCAAATATATCATTGATAATCATGAATACTGTACGACTATGCATAATTATACTGCACACATAATGTATCACTTGAAAAGTGAAAACAATATTCATAATTTTCTGATTTCGGAAAATTGGAACTACATAATTATAACGATTACCTACTTATGTTAACACGTCATCATTTGCCCTCTATTACCATGAGCCTCGGTAGCGCAGTAGGCAGCGCGTAAGTCTCATAATCTTAAGGTCGTGAGTTCGATCCTCACCCGGGGCAAAAATTTTTCAATTTTTTTTTTCAAATATTCAAATTGATGATCACGTTGCAATCATTTTCAACCAAAAAATACATTTCTAAACTTTTAACATAGAAAACAAAAACTTCTATGAATTATTATCGTGGAATGATGAGAAATATGGAGTTCAGTTATCTAAGAAATGAAATTTAATACGAATAAATGTGTACGTCAATTATTTCAAGAAGGGAAGTATTTAACCCTCATCATCTGCTGCAAAGAACCGTTACTGCAAACATGAGTCCCCAGTCTTACGCAGTTGATAATAAAAATAATCAAGTACCCGTTATCAGTTTTAAAAAATAATTTTAGCTTTGATAAAGAAAAATTTGTAACACTATTTACTTTCCTCCCAAAAATTATTCATCTGTGTAGTCTTCATGCGAATTAAAATCTACCTCACGGAAATTTCCATTTACAATATACTTATACTATTTTGAAAGTAGTATGTAGTTGAAAATGATTCAAGGACGAATATGTAACCACCATCAACACTCACTCTCCCACCAATATTTGATGTACGATTAATTTTACAGTAAATTATTATATGTCACTTTTAGTATCACTCGATTATTTCGTGTGGTTTTATATGTAGTAGGTAACAAGTACTTTGTTAGATTGTTGATTATTGATTTCATTTCGATTTTACATTCATTTAGTTATAATGAGTTTGATGTTTTCTAAAAAATTTTCGATAGTGCTGAAAAAAAATTCGAGGTTCCTTAAAATTAATCAACGAAAGCTGTCACAGTTCTACCCTATAAACGAAGACATTTTTGGATTATCAAATGATCAAAAGCAGGTAAAAATTTTTGGTATAATTTGGACGTTTTAAATACGATTATTAATACAAGTGATAGCAGGTGGCTCAGTTGCGAATGTAAATTTAATTTTTTTTTTCAGTTAAGAACAACTATTTTTAATTTTGTACAAAAGGAATTAGCACCTTTTGCAGCTGAGATTGATAAACAAAATGAATTTAAACAACTACGGGTAAAAAAGTTTGATAAGTCTCATTCCTCATCCATTTATAGGATTTTTAAATAGCTTTTACTAAAAGTACAAATGTGTTGGAAAAATTACAGGAGTTCTGGCGTAAACTCGGATCTCTTGGGTTATTAGGCATTGAAACAAAATCACAGTATGGTGGATCAGAAGGCAGTTATCTTGACACAATTGTTGTAATGGAAGAGTTATCTCGAGCGAGTGCCTCAATAGGTTTAAGTTATTTAGCTCATAACACCTTATGTTTAAATCAGATCTCTCGACATGGATCTCACGAACAGAAATTAAAGTACTTACCAAAGGTATTATCTTTTCACTTTTTAAGTTACTATAACTAAACTAAATTTTGAAGATTTTACAAGAATCGTGCATGTACGTAGCTGTGCTCGGGAGAATATGTAGGAGCTCTTGCCATGTCCGAACCTGGTGCGGGATCTGATGTTGTATCAATGTCATTGACTGCTGAAAAATATGACGATCATTATGTCCTGAATGGAAATAAATTTTGGATTACTAATGGACCAGATGCTGATGTGTTCGTGGTACGTTCCTTGAATTGTTTTTACTGTAATCTTTGCGTATGATTTTCACAATTATATTTTGTTGAGTAAGTACCTCCTACCTAGACCTACATGTGTATAAACTAAAAAATTAAGAAAAGAATACCTACGATCATAAAAAGTTGATAAGTATATGAAATTTTCAGTCCTGAAAAAGTGAGAAACATTTTATAGATAGCTTGATTCAAATAAACATACTGTTCACACAGTAATTGAAAGAAATAGGAACAAGGTTGCAAATACGTGATAATTTATGTTTGCAATCACGTGATGATGATTTATTACAAAATAGTATTCTGAAATTGTAAATTTTACGGAAGAATTGTATCAACTGATATAAAACCAACCGATGAGTATAATTTCCGATACCTATTTACTTCTGTGTTTGCTAAAATCATTCAAGGTGGAAAACATAAAATATACGTGGGTAAGTGGAGACGGGTTATAGACATTTAGAAAAATAGTAAGCTCCTGTTGTTGTATTGTTATCATTGTAAAGTTTTTCATAACCTTCTACTCATAATTATGAATTCGACGGTTATAGATAATTACCTATTTAAAGTTTACTTGAAAGTTGAATTGAAAGTGTATTTTGTATAAATTAATTTTTTTCATTCTACACCTGAGAAATACAATACATACACATGATTGGAAACCAAAAATACGATTCCTCTATGGTCTATGTGAAATTACCCATCACATATTGTTATTAATTACATTTTTACAAAACAAAATAATACCTAATCAAAGGAAGGGCTAAATTCAATATTTGCACATGCTAAGTTGCATCACAATCTTCGTCCGTAATGAAAAAAGTTCCATTGGACCAAGTTTCAATTTTCAATATTAAATATCTACAGCATACGCACAATACCTACTACTTAGGCCATTTTTGCACCACCGCAAATTCAGGTATAGTTAATCTGTTTATCATGAGCAAAAATGAACAATATCGCTTATACAGGTTTATGCGAAAACTAAAAATGACAACGTAATGGAAGCAAAGAAAAAAATAACTACTTTCATAGTAGAAAAAAACTCTAAAGGATTCCATCAAGCACAAAAACTAGACAAATTGGGCATGAGAGGTTCCAATACTTGCGAATTAATATTTGAAAACTGCATTGTACCAAGTAAAAATCTAATTTGTAATTTATAAGCGATGCTATAATAAAATTAAGCCTTAATTTCATTGCAGAAGAAAATATACTTGGAGAAGAAAACAAAGGAGTTTACGTATTAATGTCTGGATTAGATTCTGAACGACTGGTAGCTTCATCTGGACCTGTAGGGTAATTTATTCAATCTCATTTTATGGATAATTTTTAAGCATAAAATACCCTGAAGTATTATGTCTGTGTTTCATTTTCTTTGCTAGAATTATGCAAGCTTGCTGTGATATCGCTTTCCAATATGTTCACGAACGTAAACAATTCAATCAACGGATTGGGGAATTTCAAATGATGCAGGTTTGTTAATGATTTAACATACGTAATAAATGTATGAATATACACTCTCTGCTCTGCCTAGTTAGTTGTTATGTGTAGGTAATGTGGGTATAAACAAACTGTCAGCTCTATCACAATCCATACGAAAGAGAATATTTACGTTGCAAAATCAATACGTCGAAAATACATTATCACTTCAAATAGCTGATTTACAACACAAACACTTAAAACTTAATTTCAATGGACCTTATCGATTAACCGAAGGCGTTGTTCGACCATTGACGTATTTTTATTTTATCACGAATCACTATTCGAGATTCATCTGCTCAATACACGATTTGAAATGTTCAACCAAATTGCATAGATCAGTGAAAAGTGGTTACGATAGCAAAATGATTATTTAAATCGTTGATAAACAAATCTGTTACAACTTTATGACTTTTTGCAGGGTAAAATCGCTGATATGTATGTCGCTTTAAATGCTTCTCGTTGCTACCTCTACAATGTAGCCAAAGCTTACAGCAACGGATTTGTTAGTAGTAAAGATTGTAGCGGCGTATTTCTTTTTTCTGCTGAAAATGCAGTAAAAGTTGCTCTCGATGCAATACAATGTTTAGGTAAGTTTTTTCTTTCAATTTAAAAATGAACTTTAATATTAGAAACTCTGCATAAGTGCATGTCTATAGGAGGAAACGGATACATAAATGATTACAATACCGGACGATATTTGAGAGACGCTAAACTATACGAAATCGGAGCCGGTACCGTTGAAGTTCGAAGACTAGTTATTGGAAGAGCTCTTAATAAAGAATATAGCTAAAAACACTTCGTGTTATTTAAGAAATGCTCGAAAATATTATCTGCACTTTTGTAGTGAGTTACTTACATTCCTATTATTTAAAAAAAAAAAACAACGAAAGTCTCTATCTATTCTGCTGTGATAACTACGCAGTCAAGTGTTAACCCTGCGTAGACAACAGATGCCAAAAACGGCATCCCATGCTTTTTCATCACAAAAAACCACCTGATGCCAAAAACGGCATCTAATACATTTAGTATTGAGATGCCGTTTTTGGCATCAGGTTGTTTTTTATA